>JACXGJ010015796.1:0-13006 GCA_016801105.1 Esox niger | reverse complement strand
CAAACCTCTCTGTCTCTCATCACAAACCTCTCTGTCTCTCATCACAAACCTCTCTGTCTCTCATCACAAACCTCTCTGTCTCTCATCACAAACCTCTCTGTCTCTCAACACAAACCTCTCTGTCTCTCATCACAAACCTCTCTGTCTCTCAACACAAACCTCTCTGTCTCTCAACACAAACCTCTCTGTCTCTCAACACAAACCTCTCTGTCTCTCATCTCACAGATCTCTCTGTCTCTCATCTCACAGATCTCTCTGTCTCTCATCTCACAGATCTCTCTGTCTCTCATCTCACAGATCTCTCTGTCTCTCATCTCACAGATCTCTCTGTCTCTCATCTCACAGATCTCTCTGTCTCTCATCTCACAGATCTCTCTGTCTCTCATCTCACAGATCTCTCTCTCATCACAAACCGCTCCTTCTCTCTCATCACAAACCTCTCATCACAAATACTCTCTTGACAAATTTGAGGTCAAATCTGATACCATTTTGTTATTTATTTAGATTTTTTACTGTTTACTAAAAGCCATGAAAAGAGGGGATGGGGCCGTCATTTGCCCATTCCTGATGTAGGGATTACAGTGCTACTGTGTGTACAGGACAGATTTCTGTAATATTTCTGCGTGTTGTTAAGGGCTGCTGTTAATCCACAAGTCTGTCCAGACCAGAGTTATGCCGAGGCATTGATCAGTGTAATCTGTAATCCCTAATACAGCATAATGCCATCCGTAATCTGACACCTGCCCTTCTCATTACATTTTATAATCCACCTTGGGCTAAACGAGCCATTTCCTGTAGGATTTTTGCCTGGGCCTTGGAGAGATGTTTTATTGTAAAATCTAAATCAATTAATGTACAGCTCTAATTCATCCCGCTGTGCTTGGTAACATATTCAGTAAAATGAATGTGTGTGCTTTATAACCACTGACTGAAGCAAAGGGACAAAGTTCTGCTTTCCCTCTGGATAAAACATTTGGATAATGGATAATGATTTTGGCCCTAATAACCAGAACAGAACAGGAGCTCTGAGAAATTGAGTCCCTAGTATTACAGTTCTTTCAACTAACTTGTGTCCCAAATGGCAGCCACTTCCCTATAGAGTGAGATGCTTTTGATTGGGATGAGTGACTCAAAACCAATGCCCTAGAAATGGTATAGGGTGCTATTTGGGATCCATCCAGAAGCTGACAGTCTCTGTTGAATTATTCACATGAACCCTGAATACTGAAATCTGCTGTGCTAGCTGCTTTTCATAGTTTCTCTCTTTCTCTCCCTCTCCCTTCTCTACCCTTTTCTCTCCCATTTTCTCTCTCCCCAAACCTTTTCTCTCTCCCAACCCTTTTCTCTCTCCCCAAACCTTTTCTCTCCCCTTTTCGCTCTCCCCAAACCTTTTCTCTCCCCTTTTCTCTCTCCCCAAACCTTTTCTCTCCCCTTTTCTCTCTCCCCAACCCTTTTCTCTCCCCTTTTCTCTCTCCCCAAACCTTTTCTCTCCCCTTTTCTCTCTCCCCAAACCTTTTCTCTCCCCTTTTCTCTCTCCCCAACCCTTTTCTCTTGCTTTTTTGTCAAACTATCTCACTAGCTGTCTTTCTTCCTCCTTCCTGTCTCCTACCCCATATCTCTCTCTCTCCTCTTTCTCTCTCCTCTCTCCTCTTTCTCTCTCCTCTCTCCTCTCTCTCCTCTCTCTCTCCTCTCTCTCTCTCTCTTCTCTCTCTCTCTCTCCTCTCTCTCTTCTCTCTCTCTCTTTCCTCTCCTCTCCTCTCTCAGCAGCAACCTTCTTGGACCAGCCCACCGCCCCCTCTTTGTCGAGTATAATGACTGTGTGTGTGGTTTTGAGTGCTGGTCCCTGTGAGCTGTCAAGGAGAAAGGTGCCATCTTGAAATATTTAGCAGAGAAGCAAGTTTGTGTCCCAAATAGTACACTATGCCCTTATTTAGAACAGGGCTGATAGTGAATGATATCGGCCACTATTTTAGAGTGTGGCCATTAGAGACGTATTTTGGTAGTAAGATTCCATTTAAGATGCAGACTCTGAGAAGGGATTGAAAGGAGTTCAGAAGGAGTGAGCAAACTAACACTTCTCAACAAGGGCAGAGATGCAACACACACAGGTCCAGAGATGGTTACTTGGAGAAGAAATAAACCCAGAGAGCAGAGTTATGCCAGTTAACTGCTGGTGGCAGCTCCAAGCGAGATCTGAAATCAGCCTAAGTGGCCCCTTGTTCCCTAAGAAGAAGAGCACTACATTATATCAGGGTGAGGGTCAAAGTAGGGCTCTGTGTGCCATAGGGAGCGACAGGGACTTCTGATGTATGCAGACATGCCGAAGTCACAGTAATCCGATCATACACACTGTGTTCGTCTTAAGAAAACATTTCTTTAACTCTCATACTAACAGGTTGGTGAAATCTTTTTTTGTGTGGAATGAACTTTGCTTTACATTTGACCAGAGTTGATGGCTACCTAGATATTCACTTTTTATGTTTGAACAAGAGGTTGCCGATATCCCTGGCGCCAAAATAAACAGATCTGGTTGAGGGTTTGTCGTGAAACCATTTGGCGCGTCATTCAACTTCTGGGGCTTCCGGCGCCGCCCCCTGACTGGCCGGGCCTCTTCCGGTGCCGCCCCCGGACTTCCTCTTGAATATGGTCAGTGATGTCAGCCAGAATCTAGATCAGCAACCCCACCAAGGGGACTTCAACCCTGGGGCAGGATCCGGTACCTCAGTTCTAAGAGCCAACTGTTATGATGTTGACTAAAAGGCACTCGTTAAAACAGAATAGCCCAATATAATGCTTTTCAGTTCAATCAGATTTATTCAACATGGTTTCCATGTATTAGTTCTGGTTCTGTTGGGGATGGTAGTCTCATGCCACACGGTTCTGTTGCAGAGGTGTATCCTTGATGCCCAGGTGTGGAGGGGCTTTAGAAGGCCTTGGTTGGTCTCTGCTGCAGTCCTGCTTCCCCCTCTAGACTTCCTCATAACTATTAGATATCTCATTCAACACAGACAACGTGTCGTGGCACATGACGACCGGCACATGTATTCAGACGGCACAGTGTGTCCATCACCTGAAACTCTGGAAATCCATGGCCCACTTGGGCCCGGCTTCATAGTGTATCCTACAAGGACTGGGTTACAATTTGGAAAGCGTCCCAGTCAACATGTTAAGGCCTCTCTAGCGCATTGAGCCAGATGAAAAGAAATGCAGTTATTGATTGTAAAAGCACACACTCACGTAGGTTGGAAATACAAAACCTCTCTATTTTTCACTCAGTACTTCACTCATGTCCTCGTCTGACTACAGGTTGAAATAGCCTCAGATTACAGAGATTGCCTCAGCTGGCCCTGATGGGAATGTAAGGTTCTCTGCAAAGTTACTACCCTGATCTTACATTAATTTCAGTCTCTGCTCCCTGAGGTGTCTGTTTGTCTCTTTGTTTGTCTCGGTCTGTTTGTGTGTCTAAAGCTACAACACCCAAAACATCTTCCTAAGTTATCTCCAAGTCCATTGTGACATTTACAGCGTATAACCCTTCATGTGGAAGTTGAAGTTGTGCTGACTGATGATGTGGTCTGGGTTGAAGGGTTCAATGTGTTCTCACGTGATCCTGTCCTGGCTTGACCTGTTCTGTCCTCAAATCTACCTCTCCTTCACGCTCAGACAGCTTTTCCTGTTAAACAGAATTGACTGGTCTTTTCACATAATTCGGTTCATTCATTCCGTATTAACGTTGACATGGGACGTGTATACAAACATGTATGCACTAATCACTGTTATTCGTTTTGGTTGAGAGTGTTTGCTAAACTACTTCATTGTAAATGATTCATCACTGGCGTCATTGATACCAGCTTATATCCATTTCCTCCTGTCTTCTGATCTGTGTGAAATCCTCCTGGAGATGTGTAGAGGCCGATAGACCGACATCTTTCTCTGAGCTCCGATGTGTTGATGCATTTATCTGATGCCGTGTTATATCTCCCTCTCCCCTCCTCTCCCCTCTCTCCACCTCTATGCAGACTGTGGCCATTCTAGAACAGAGGTTAACTCTGACTGAAGACAAGTTAAAGGAGTGCATTGACAACCAGCACCAGATCAGCTCTCTGCTTCAGACCAGAAGCTAACGACCCGACCCCCAGACCAGAAGCTAACGACCCCTCTCTGAGACAAGCTATCAACCAGACCTCCTGACCAGAAGCTACCAACCAACAAGAAACTGACTCTAGACACTAGTACCAATTCTCCTAGCCAAGATCTCAAACCCAGCAGCAAGGTTTTTTATATACTTCAATCCCAATAAAAAGACCAGAGTGAGCGCTGTCTCCTATCAAAGGGTTACTGTTGAGTCTTCTGTCACCGTATGGATCCCAATCCTAAAACCCTGCTGGGATGGCTGAACAGGGCATCCACGTTCTGTTATATCTGAGAGGGCATCCATGTTCTGTTATATCTAAGAGGGCATCCATGTTCTGTTATATCTAAGAGGGCATCCATGTTCTGTTATATCTGAGAGGGCATCCATGTTCTGTTATATCTGAGAGGGCATCCATGTTCTGTTATATCTAAGAGGGCATCCATGTTCTGTTATATCTAAGAGGGCATCCATGTTCTGTTATATCTGAGAGGGCATCCATGTTCTGTTATATCTGAGAGGGCATCCATGTTCTGTTATGGGCTGGAGATGGAGTGTCTGTGTGTTTCTGTTAACATGCAGATGTAATGTCTGGGGCTTCTGCTACTGGTTTAAATTGTGTTTGAAGGTTTTGCACGGAACAAGCAAACAGACATTTCAACAGAGTTAAAAACAGAATAGTTCCAGTAGATCCCTTCAAAGGGAAGACCAAGACTGAGAACTTCATAACTTGCCTCCCAAATTAATTTGGGATGATCTGAGTTGTTACTGTGCCTTAAACTGGTACACAATTTTTATTTTTGCCATAAACATTTGTGCGTTTTGTTGTGAATTGTTAATCCAATCCTGGAACTGCAATACAAGTGTCCGTTTAGAACATTATGCACATATTGAATGAGATGCTCAGGTCTTTGGAAAGACAACCTCTTCATGTCAATTGTGTTAAGTGCTGTTTTCTTGAGGAGGGGAACGTCTCTGACCAAATTGTCACATAGGTCACGACAAGTGGTTTGGGAGTGGATGAGGGAGTTGAACAATGGGAAAAATCTCCAGAGATCTGAAGAAGTAAGGAGGGAATTGGGATTGAGGGCAGGTGGTTGTCCAGAGTTGCTGCAGATTTCATCTGGAGAGAACACGGGAACAAGAGGTTAAATGTGTGGATGGGCTTACTGTGTGGGACTGGTGGATTCACCTAAAGAACAGTCTAGCGCAGCATGCTAGACTGAGAAATGCTACAATTTAGTGTGTCTAAATGTGGAGGTAGATTTTAGAGGTCAGAGAGAGAAACGCTACAGTTTACTGGGCTTGTGGCGGTAGATGTTAGAGAAGCTCAGAGAGAGAAACGCTACAGTTCACTGGGCTTGTGGAGGTAGATGTTAGAGAAGGTCAGAGAGAGAAACGCTACAGTTTACTGGGCTTGCGGATGTAGATGTTAGAGAAGGTCAGAGAGAGAAACGCTACAGTTCACTGGGCTTGTGGAGGTAGATGTTAGAGAAGGTCAGAGAGAGAAACGCTATAGTTTACTGGGCTTGTGGAGGTAGATGTTGCCCCTTGGCACTAGTGATAAACTCGAAGAATTGAGGCTGTTCTGCTATGTGATTGTTCCCCAGGGGTAGTCCAGACCAGAGTCTCCCTTCAGTCTGGTTATTTTAGCCTGCAGAGTCCAGCTCAGTTCAGGCTGCTGGATCTGGTTATTTTAGGCTGCAGAGTCCAGCTACCATTTGAAAATGAAAAAAGCACAAGGGGATTTTTTTTAAGCTGCTGCACCCACTCTTGTTGAGACTCTTGCGGGAGGCTGGACTGGGCCCAGTTCAGTGGGTGGAATGGGCTGGGTTGGAGACTGGGCTGGGTTAGGAACTAGTGGTTGGTGATGAATGGTATTTTCCGGCATGCTGCCTTGCCCTCCAGTTACGTATGACCTCAGTAAAGGGCTGGGGTCAGCTGATGACCCTCCCAGTACACAGGGATCACACCACTCGGGGTCATGTCATCTGAGTAGTTGTTGAAGGTGCCGTCATCATATTGCAAGATCATTTTGTAGTCCTTCAGCTCGTTGGCCGGCAAGTTTGCTTGGCCTTCGATGTTTTGCATTTGGTGTGGGGTTCTTTTGGTTAAAGGCGCTGGTTTTCCTCAGACATGTTTGGAATTGGGGTCACACAACTCTGCCTATGCCTCAATTGTGCAGAGCACATCACTCCAGTGGTGTTGTTCTTCACACGTTTTGTCGGCCCCTTCGTGTATTTGTATCCTGTTCTTGCTGAACAGCGTAAGTGGCCTCGAAGAGCAAATGTCACTGATTGACCACCCACTGTTAAATATCGTTGGGGTTAGAGACAAAACATGCAAATGGTTTTCCGTTACAGTAGGTTTCAGATTAGCACAGCAGCAGAGTATTGGCCAGTTCTCACAACAAAGTTGGTGTTGGCCCATAAATAACTGCTCTTCAAAACGCCTCCCTTCACATATACTCGCAACCTGGCCGAACTAGGTTTGTTTCTTTCTTAATTAAGCTTATTTTCAGACATCCCATGTTTGGGAAATCTCTTTTTGAGCGTAGAGCAACCTAATAACCAAAGAACGTTGAAAAGACATCAATCAAATAATTTTGGGGGGAAGCTCTTCGTCTATGTTATTGTATTCCTGTAGATCCCTTGTTGTCGTCCTGGGATTTTAAGACACCTTTCACATTTTACGACCCGATCTCGTTGTGACTGCCTGTAGATGGATTGCCAGAGGACTGGAAGCATCCTCATTTCTTGAGTATGAGTTGGACAGTAGAATGATGACTTCAAATGGCTTAGTAATTCTTCTGGTACCCCTCCCAGAGGTGAGGACATCAAAAGTCTGCTGAGGGTCTCAGAGAGCAGTTTTCACCAATCACCTGTATGATTAAAAGTAAGTCTGGCCCCTCCCAGTTACTCTGTAATTACATTTGCATATTTATTTAGCAATTTGATGTATTTTTTTTTTTATAAAATAAAATGACCTCTATGTAACTGTGGGAGGAATCTTTGCCTGCTCTTTTTTTATAGTACTGCCTGAATTGTCTTGTTTGACGGCTACCTTGCATGTACAGCCCTCAGTTTTGACTAGAACATTCCATAACCCACTTTTCCTGTCTGTTTTGGATCATTGTCCTGTAGCAGCATCCGTCCACACACATTCTCTTAAGGAAATCTCTTTAACAATATGTAATTCACTGTTGACTCCGGGCCTGGACAACTTGCCATCATTATGGTTGTAAAGCAGCCCCAATACAAAACGCCACCGCCTCCTTTCCGGTTTGTATGAGGTTCTTCTGTGTAAAGCAGAGTTCTGCAGGGTAGTGATTTCTCTGGATTAATCTGGCATTCCAGATATTCCAACTACAATTTTCTCAATTTGTCGATGGTACATCGGACAGTAGCATAACGGCAGGATGGCTTTTTAACCCTGACAGGCTCATTGACATTATTAATATTTTTTTCGGAGGGCCTTTGATAGGCCTTTTGATTTTGTTTTTTTAATGGACCGCTGGACATTCCCTGGTTACTCTTAAGAATTTTCTAAGAAATATTGTTGCATCTGCTTTTAATTTTTATATTTTGTGATGTAAATGTGGTGTGTATAGACCTTTTCCCATGAGGAAATTAGTTTTTTTTCAGTCTGTCTCTTTGCTTCTCTTGATGAAGGGCTTTTTTCTAGCTTTTGCATGACTTCATCCCTGCTCCTAGGAGCCTGTTTCAAACCGTCCTCGCCGTGCACTAAAACCCCAGCTGCTGTTTGCCATTCTTTTTGTAGGTCACTTGATGTCATCCTACGGTTGTTGAGTGACCTTCAAATGAGTTGACGGTCATCTCGGTCAGTGGACAGTCGTTTTCGCCCTCTGCCAGTCTGTAGCTTTGTTGTCCCCAATGTCTGTTGCTTGACCTTGTTCTTATGAACCACCATCTTGGATATTTTCAGGATAGAAGCAACCTGACGCTCACTGTATCCCTCTGAAAGTAAAGCCAAATTGAACCCTTTTTTCCTCACGCAAGGCTTCTCTTTTCAACTCGTTGCTGAATAGTTATTTTTTATTCAAATTACCTTTGAAGTACTACTTGCACTATTTTTGCCATCCAGCTGGTCTTTTTGCAAGAGGATAGTGATGACCACTGACGTGGTTTTTATACTTTTGGTTGTTAGATTTGGTTCAGGTAATCACCTAATCAGTGCCTCATTAAGTAAAATGAGGTGTCTCTGTGTTGGAATTTAACAGACACTGGAATGGAATGGCTGTCATACATGTAGAGATGCTGATTTAAGAAAAATGATGAGTGGTCTCTTAATGTTTTCCAGAGCTGTATATGACAGTGCATCTATACTGTATATACATAAATAGACACACATCAGACAAAGTCAGACAGTCACAGGACAGCAGACACAGGGAAAGAGGGAGAACGTGGGGTGTAGGGTGAGAGACAGAGAACAAGAGACAGAAGGAAAGAGGAAGAGAGAGCAGCTCCCCTCACTGAGGGCCTCTCAGTAAGCTCAGTTAGCTGGGAAGAGGGGGCGGGAAAAGACCTACACACACACACTAGTTTTAATAACTACTAGCATGCTCCACTGCTCTCTCCATGTGGCGTGTGCATGTGTCAGAGAGGAAAACTAGAGCAATCATCTGCGCTATACGGTACGGTATGTGTGGCCCACAAAGTTTGTGTGTGAGTGGTTGTGTGTGTTTAAGTGTTTGTTGGTGTGTATTTTGGGCCTCTTTCTGAAGGTGATAACATCTGGATGCATTTCCTTCCAAGTTTGGCTGTTGCCATTGGCTTCAGACCGACTTCCTAAAGTGGAGAAACCCACTCCACGTGCACAGAGGAATGGCTCCTCTACATGCTGTTACCCACTTCACGTGCACAGAGCAATGGCTCCTCTCTACATGCTGTTACCCACTCCACGTGCACGGAGCAATGGCTCCTCTCTACATGGTGCATTCCAACAGTTCAGCCACAATAAAGTCAAACCAACTCTTGAGGAGTGTGTGGCTGCCTTTAGACTGCAGCTTTAAAGGAACACATCTTGGCAACCTTCTTGAGGTTGAAATACTTCTACCAGACAGTCTGACTGTAATCTCTGTGATTAACTCACAGAATCTGCCCACGGGAGATGAGTCTGTCTTTACTGTTTTTGTAAGGTGCCGTAAACAAAGAGATGGCGTGTTTCTGTACCTCCCTCCAGACAGACTTCTGGTGACTCTCTCTGACTACACTTGGCGTCGACTCCCTGTTGCTTCATTTCCAGTTTTTACTTCCTCCGCTTCCTCCCTCTCCTCTTACTCAAACTCCTCCTCCCCCTTGTTCCTCCTCTCCTCCCTCTCCTCTTACTCAAACTCCTCCTCCCCCTTGTTCCTCCTCTCCTCCATCTCCTCTTGATTGATGTCTATGAATCTGTGGCTCATATGGGTCCTTCTCTCAAAAAAATATTAGTTTTTCTGTTCTGAGAGGTTCACCACGGCTCAGCCCTAACCTTAACCCTATCCTAGAACGCCTAAACCTTGCAGTAACCACAGTTTGAACACTATGACCTATAGTGAGTTTTGACGTAAACCTAATCTCTAAGCCAAATATGTTTTTTCTGCTAATGGGGATCTGCCAGAAAAACTTTGGATAATTTTTTTGCTATATTTGTGGGGACATCTGGCCCCCACATGTAGAGAGAGATCTAGTTCACACACTCCGAGGCACAAATGTGTATCTTTGTGGGGACCTAAGTTTGACCCAGAAACCCATTTTTCTAGTTCTGTAACCCTAATTCTAACCCTAGCCCCGATTGTACATTTTGACCTAAACGTTGTATTTAGACAAAAAAATGTGGGGAGGAAAATTTGCCTTATTATTCCCATTTTTCTGTTTTTACCACAGAATAGGGAGGTTTTTGTTCCCAATGTACTGTACCAGTCAGAAGTTTGGTCACACCCGTACAAGAGAATTGGTGTTTCCAAACATTTGACTGGTACTGTAGTTAAGTGACAAAAACACACATGGACCCACACACACACACGCGCACACACACACACACACACACACACATGCTCAACTCTCCCTGTGTTTAAATAATATATAACCTAATGAAAGACCTTTCTTAGGGAGTGTTGAAAATTCACTTTGCCTTGAGCGTGTTACACACTTTGGTGTTTGAAATATTAAAAACCGCTTCCTCCCTCTGAAAGACACGTTTGTGTTCCTTATGTTTTTGTGTCGTACATCCCCGTTTCCAAAAGCCTTGGTGCACTGCATTAAATGCAAATTAAAATGGAATGCAATGATGTTCGAATCATTTATCCCTATATTTAATTGAAAAGAGTACAAAGACAATGTGTAATTTTGAAAAAAAATACATGCCCATTTTGAAATTGATGCCAGCAACACGTTTAAAAAAAATGGTGGCAGGGGCATGTTTACCACTGTGTTGCATCACCTCTTTTAACAATACTCTGTAATTGTTTGTGAACTGAAGGGACCAAGTGCTGTACTTTTGTAAGTGAAATATTTTCTCATTCTTGCTTGATATAGGATTTCAGCTGCTCAACTGTTCAGGATCTTCTTTGTTGTCGTTTATGTTGCTCCAATATGTTGCTCCAAAGCCTTTATATATTGATAAGCATTAATGGTGCCTTCATAGATGTGCAGGTCATCTATGTTATGTGCACTAATGCACCCCCATACCATCACGGATGGTGGCTTTTGAACCATGAGCTGATAACAAGCCAGGTGGTCCCTCTCTTCTTTAGTAAAGAGGATGCAGCATCCATGATTCCCAAAAAGAATTTCAAGTGTTGATTCTTTAGACCACAGGACAGTTTTCCACTTCCACTCAGTCCATCTTACATGAGCTCAGGCCCTGAGAAGGTGGTGGCGGTTTTGGATCTTGTTCATATCTGGTTTCTCCTTTGCATGGTGGAGTTTTAACTTGCATTTGTGGATGCAGTGACATACTGTGTTCACAGACAGTGGTTTTCTGAAGCGCCCTGAGCCCTGCAGTGATGTCCACTACAGAATTGTGTCCAATCAGGGTTTTGGCCCTGTCCCTCACGTTACCCCAACACTGTTGGTCATGCACTACAAACCCCCGAGAGACCTAATTGCAACTATAAAACGTATTATCAACACCAGCTAGAACAGTGAAGAAACAACGTTAGGTCATCCCCGTGGTTTACAGTCTCTAATACCGTGTGGTGTGAAGGGCTGTAAACTCTGGTGTGTGAAACTATGACATCACATGACCCTGTAATGCTTGGTTGTGTTGGTTTTTGGTTCATAAGATCAAAGAGGCATCTTGGGGCTATGTGATATATTGCCAATATACCACGGTTAAGCGCTGTGTCCAGGCACTCTGCCATTTATCACACTCCCTTATGCCTTATTGTTTACAAATACCATGGCTTTCAAACAATGAGCAGGCAGGATTTAAACCACCTGGTCCTCCTTATTTTGACTTACTCGCCCCTGTCCTATGAGCACATTTTCTCCAATGTTCAGAGAAGGCCAATATCTGAATAACTGGGACTTAGTCATTGTCATTGTAATGAGCAACCCCCATTTGTTCAGGTTGCCCCTTGATTGTGTTGCTAACGGCCGTGCAAATCGAACAAATCAGCCAGGAAGGTGGAGCTGGCTGAGGTTGTCGAGGAGTGAATGTACCCTCTTCGGATTTGATCCACGCTAGCAGAATGGCTGCAATCTCCAACTCCCAAATCTGTTGGGAGTCATTTCAATGAGAATGTGCTGAGATGCAGTGCATATGAAAAAAAAAAAAGTGTGACTCCAAACTACAACAAACATCAGTGGAATCAGTCTAACAGGCGACCCTGGTTCCGGTCCACTGCTCTACCATAATCTAAGATATTCTGTGTCATCATCATCTTAATCTAAAGTAATCTTGGTGACATCATCTTAACCTAGGATCATTTGTGTGACATAATATTAATCTTTAGGATGTTGGAGTTAATCCCAATTTAACTTTAAAAGCCACTTAGATCTTAATCTGTTTCTTCATAACAGGTGTGAATGTTTCAATATTCACACTATAGTGTGAGTACTGGGCTAATCAACAGGACTATGGGAGAAGGAAGAAAATGTTAACCTAAATGACAAAGGGAATTAAAGATAATTTAGAGAGACTGACATATATAGACGGGCTGATAGAGACAGACAGACAAGCATACAGACCGAGATAACTAGTTACTACTAAATTCATATAACATTGTTCTTCTAGGAGTTTGAGGATGTGATTGTTCTAGAGGCTGTTTTTTTATCCATACAGAGACATTGCTGTATTCCCTTTGTCCTCCACTATTTTAACCACGTCTGTATATTATAGTGGACTAATAGACTGTAGGATGCTGCTTCTGTCTGGTTCCATGGATTTGTTTTTCTTGGAAGTAGTTAGTTTCATGTTCATGGTTGAATATGTCTTTTCTTCTTTGCTTATAGCCGGTAGTAAGTTAAGTTAAACACTGTATATTTATGGATGGTCACAAGTTTTAGAACGCCCCAATTTTTCCAGTTTTATTCAATTTAAGCAGTGGCGGAGTAACCTGAACTGTCCGGTGGGGGGGAGGGAGTTAGGTCTGTACAACTGAAATGCAGGTTGGAGGTGTGAGGTAGTCTGTACAACTGAAATGCAGGTTGGAGGTGTGAGGTAGTCTGTACAACTGAAATACAGGTTGGAGGTGTGAGGTAGTCTGTACAACTGAAATGCAGGTTGGAGGTGTGAGGTAGTCTGTACAACTGAAATGCAGGTTGGAGGTGTGAGGTAGTCTGTACAACTGAAATGCAGGTTGGAGGTGTGAGGTAGTCTGTACAACTGAAATGCAGGTTGGAGGTGTGAGGTAGTCTGTACAACTGAAAT
>JACXGJ010015795.1:0-13064 GCA_016801105.1 Esox niger | reverse complement strand
GGTGCTACCATCTTACCCCATGTCACGCTAACAAAAACAACACTAAACCATATCCACAGTACGGTGCTACCATCTTACCCCATGTCACGCTAACAAAAACAACACTAAACCATATCCACAGTACGGTGCTACCATCTTACCCCATGTCACGCTAACAAAAACAACACTAAACCATATCCACAGTACGGTGCTACCATCTCACCCCTTGCCAGCGTACCTTCCACGGCTCTCTTGAAGAACACCTTGCAGCTTCCACACGTGAGAACCCCATAATGGCAGCCGGACGCCTCATCCGAACACACCAGACAGATCTTGTGGATGGCCCCGGCTTTGGCCTGGGTTGCTGCATTCGACAAAGACCCGCCATCCTGTCTGGGATTGGAACTGCAGAGAGAGAAGGGGAATTGCCATTTAGACATTGTAGGTTACAGGCCTACACACGTCTGTCTGGTTTTATACAAAGTAAGACTTTATGAATGAAAATAAACAAATAAAACAGGCTAACTGAGCACTAAATACTGAATAATATAATGCTTCAGACTATTGAAAGCACTGCAGTAGCACTCCCATTGACGTTTAGCACATTGCTCTTGTTATATAACAGCTATGTAAGTATGTGGGAGAGAAGTTAACTCTTTGGAAAGTTGTTACAGTAACAGTGTGTGAGCTCAAACTCGTACATCCTTGAAAAAGGATGTTTTCTAGAAGGTTCACCGCCTCTGAGGTTAGTTCTCAGCTTAGGCTCATGGGTGAAAGAAGAAAATCTCACCAATCTGGCAACTTAATATCCCCTTTCATGTAGAAAAGACATGACCATCATGCATTTTGGTAGTTTGGATTGTTTATTAAATTGGAAGTTTGACTAATTCTAGTCCCAATGCTTAGGGGTTTTGGGATTATTCCAAAAAGTATTTGTTGACAGTACTTAAAAAAGAGACAAATACATATAATTCTGACTTAATTTCAAACTGAATTCCACTTCCATATATCAGTGAAATTGTAGTCTATCCGTAATAAAAAATGTTATTTTACATATTGGGTCATGCAAATAGAAGTCTATTTTTAACTATTACCCCACTGATTGAGTAAATGGTGTCTAAAAATACATCTCTATATACCTAATGTGTACACAACTCCCTGAATCTTTTGTAATTATTATTTGAAAATACAAAATGTTTCACACAACTTTAAACACTAGCTTACAGGGCCTAAAGTTACCAAACAAAGGCCTAAACACACACAGGTTACAAACAAGCCAAGGTTTATTAACTACATTCACATATTTTGGTCTGATTGAATATATTGGCATACAATCCATCATGGCTACATATAAGAACTTGTGACTGGCCCTGTTATCTTTTATAGAAATCCATTATAACCTTTAATCTATTGCCTAGTTGCCACAAACCTGCAATATTACATCTCCTCAACTCAAACATTACCTGTTGACAGATTTACAAATCCCTGAATTCTATGAAAATCATAGATAATGTATGAAGACAGAAACACCATAAATCAAACTACTATGAGTCCTTAAGCTACAAACCAGAGGCTTGTTTAGGACACCCACGGGAGCCCACAATGTGGTCATTTCTGAAAGCTGCTCTTTGCGACGCACTTTCCCAAACCTGCCACAAGGTGGAGCCGTGCCTTGCTGCAGTAATGGACTTCTATTTTCTTTAGCTTCAGGTCTCCACCCCCTAGCTCCAGTTTACTGCTGAGCAGAGGCTGCTACGCCCACATTGCACTGCACTCAGACTGTAGAACTAGTACGCCACAGCTCCGAGCGGTCCATCAAACCGGTCTGCCACTCGGGCACTACGACGACACGGACGAACGCCTGGCCTAGCTTGGTCTGAACCCTCTGGAAGTCACCGGCAGCTTTACAAATGACACGCTTTAGCATACCTTATTAGGCGAATGCATGGGGAATTGGGTTGCATTAGCATGCAGGGCCCAGGCTCTGCTACGCCCACACAGAGACTGAAAGCCACACTCTTAGTGAGGACACATTCACTACGCCTGAGCAGAGAAGGCCAGAAAAACCTGTCTGTTGGACACATTCTGTTTGTTCGTCTGGCGTCTGTCACAGCAACACACACATTTGAGGCCTTTTTCTGTTACCAGCAGCGTCTCGAACGACAGCCCATTTGATGCCATTTCAGCCCTCTCAGGTTGTTCTTGAAGCACACTGCATCCTCTGTAGCCAGTCAATTCAGAGGAGTGATCGACCCTGCCCTGAGACCCCAGGGCTCCGTTGCATTGTCATAGGACTACAACATTACATTCTAACGGCACTCACTTCTCATTTCTTGAGCACTGAGAAATCTAAATTAGGCCGACAGAAATCCGCATACCTCTTCTCTTCAACTGTGACAGCAGGATAGCTTCTTTTCATAAAAAAAATCTAAGCAATTTATGATACTCCTTCACAGGTACAGAAGCAAGTAGACACCCATTAAAGGAGCCATGAGGATGATACATTGTCCTGGTTGAGCCAAACATTTTGCAACCCCCCAGGTGGCCATGTGAAATTTGTCGCCCACAACGATTCAAATGATAATATAAAAGGCCGCCCATCTGGCTTTTCTCAGACTATGACAATACAGATATTTGTCGCTGAAGAGCCAAAAGCGTATGCGCACGTGTGGATTGGGTTCTGCGCGGAGTTTAACTGTGCGTGAGATGATTTCACATTGCCCGGTCTGTCTGCCAATGTTCGCAATGACTATGAAAATAAGAAGTGTCTGTGTCTTGCACGTGTTTGATATTCTGCTTAAATCCTCTGCCCTGTCTGGTGTTGTGCACTTCACTCGCTCACTGTTTAAAGTAAAGGAGACGGACACATTTGCTGCGCGACATGTCTAAGTGGGAAGTCTTATGTTGCACCAGCCACAGATGCGTAGTCTTCGCCATGGGCTCCGAGGACTGCAGAGGATGAGTGGTAGCACACATCCATATTCTGGAGAAGAGCAGAGAAAGGCAGAATTCACAAACACCGTTCAAAATGATTCACTCTGAATCGGTGGCGAACTGAGACTAAAGGGTCGCAGTGTGAAATCTTGAAGAGAAGTAGTAACAAGAACCCCATTTTGAAGCTGAATTTGGACCTGGCGCAGTCTGCATGCGACGCCCAAATGGATCCCTTTCCCCTACTTCCTGCATGTTCAATAGATTCTCAAACATCGGCACACCTTTGACATTTTCTATATGGGATCACACTTCCTAAAACTGCACTCATCTTGCACTTATATGTAACTGCTGCTTAAAGTTCATTTTAAGTGCTTTAGTAATTCAGTGCATTATGAGTAAGTTGGAGTGATAGAGCGGTTCTGCCTGAATGCCAAGCGCCACGTAAGGCAGAACCGAAATACTGCTCATCACGTAGATGATACCAGCCATACGGGCAAGCATAGTGGTTGGGAACCAGGACCTCAGACGGGGACATAATGGAAATCCGTGGGAAGACCAGAAGATCGCAATTTACCAATGATCCCCATCCAATCTGACAAAGCTTGAGAGGATCTGCAAGGAAGAATGTGAGAAACTGCCCAAATCCAGGTGTGCAAAGCAGGTAGAGGCCAAGAAGACTCAAAGCTGTGATTGCTGTCAAAGGCTCTTCTACAAAGCACTGAATGAAGGGTCTGGATACCTATTCATGAGTTATCTTCCTTTGTCATTATCAGATACTGTGTGCAGATAGATGGCAAAAAAACGTTAATGAATTATGACTTCAGTCTGCAACAATAAAATATGGGGAATATGAAGGGGTCTGCATTTTTTTCAAAGGCACTCTATGTTGGCCCTATTTGAGTAAAGCAACTACCGGTCTACATAAGCTACTCACTGCACAGCATCACATATGCGTTGCCACCAAACCTCATTATGTCCAAGCAGATAAGACTGTTCTTTGATTCAGGCAATCTAATTGGTCTCTGAATCACCTCGTTAGTCAGAATGTGTTTCACCTGTGCGGTTTCCCTCATTAGTCCGAGTGTCATTCACCCGGGCTGGGACAGCTGATATTTTTGTGCTGTGTAGTGGAAATAAGAGGGACAACGTATCACATGAAATTTTCCTTATTTAACTGAGATTATACAAGCCAGTCACTGTTGTTGGTAACTTTGCTACGTCCTGCTTTTAGTCATCGCTTCCCATTGTAAAAATATGAGGTTATTTTTTTTTAGCTTGACCTGTTCTGAGGTAATTTGTGAGGACATTCAGGGTTGGTATGTTTTGTGGCACGTGTGCTAGTTGCATGCAAACACTCTTTCATTAAAACCATTTTTTTTGTTTTGGTTTCAGCAACTCTATATTCTTATATAACTCTTATATTTTTGGGTTGGTTATTGGGGAAATCAACAGGTTAAAATATTCTTCACTGAAGAAAATTGAATGTGAGTGCAATTTTGTGAGTTTCAAATAGATTTGTAGTTTTTATTCAGGAATATGGAATTGCTGAAGATACCATGGTAAATTAAACAGAACAGATCTGGTCCACAAGCCAACAGCTATACAGTCTTGCCCTTTTTTGTGCACTATTTGGGACATATTCCCACCAAGAAATACGTATATAATAATATGAAAATTAGGTTGGTGTGTATATAGTTTTTGCATATTCCACTCTCCCAGATGCATCTTCCGAGAGTTAGGTTAGAGCCAAATGATCAGCCATTTGAGTTCTTATATGTTCAGACATACTTTGTTGTTGATAGAGACAGTGGGAGAAAACAGAGGAATTTGAACCTTGTGCTGAGGCAGTACACGTGGATCCGAGAAGGTGGCTTAGACCCACTACCCCAGGACATGGCATCTGGATGAATTAGGGATAAATTCCCTTCAAGGTCAGAAAGACAGTTGGCTCAAGGATTTGATGGGTCACTAGCCAAACATCCATAACCACTGGGCTAATCAAGGTATGAAATTGTTGATTTCAAAATGCCTTACTATCCTTGCAGAGATTTTATTTCCTAACCAGGACAGTATAACATTTGTACACACCCTGCCAGCCCACCAGACACACTAATGTGACGTACCTTCCAGTCTAGCACATTTCTATGGCAACGTACAGCATCTCCTAAAGCTCTGAGCATATTAATTCACTGTTATCTCCACCCTGAGTTAAAATGACTGAGGACCAATGATTTCAGACTCCCTACATTGGTTTAGTGGTTGAGTCATCATTCTTTTGAACAAGTAGGGGTTTACTATGGCTAAAAAGAATAAAATGTTACAATAACTACTGCATTCAATATTTAGTGTTGACAAGACACATTAGAAAGTTAACACCGTAAAATATCTGTATGATGTATTTCATTGCTAGGAATGGGGGAAATGTGCTGTGTGTTTAATAGAGGTAGGCCTACATTGCAGTCTGTATGTATTTGGACAGAGACACGTTTTATTGTTTGGCTCTGTGCTCCAGCATATTGGATTTTAAATGAAACAATGACTAACAGGTTAAAGTGCAAACTGTCACGTTTGATTTTAAATCCACAAACCATAAACTGTGTAGGAATTACAGCCTTTTTTTATAGATCAACTCCCTAATTTTAGGAGACAAAAATGTGCTAATTGCCATCATATTAAAATAAGTTGTCATATTTAGTACTTGGGCACAAATCCTTTGTATTTGATGAGAAGCTGCGACCCATAGACGTCACCAGATACTGGGCATCTTCCCTGTTGATGCTTTGCCAGATCTGTACAGCAGATATCTTTAGTTCCTGTTTGTTTCAGGACAGTCTTGCCTTTAGTATTGTTTTCAACAAGTGAAAGGCGTGCTCAATTGGATTCTGCTAGTGCACGACTTGGCCAATCAAAAACATTCCTTTAGGAGTATGTTTGTGGTCTTTGTCCTATTGCAATGTGATGTGCCCTCCAATGAGTTTTGAGGCTTTGGTAGTATCGGAGTAGACAAGATGTTTCTGTGCACTTCAGAATTAACCCTGCTGTTACTATCACCAGTTACGTCACCAATGAAGACACTTCTCTACCCTATTTCACAGATGAGTTGGTATGCCAGTTCCTTTTTTATCACTTTGGTACATGGCAAGCCTGATATTTGTCTAATTGGCAAAAAAATTCCAGAACCTTCAATTGTAGGTTCTTTATTTTTAGGCCATCCCATTTGTGAGGTGTTCATGCTCTTTGAAGTCCGGTCTTCTGCAAATGGTACTGGCTGACACATTCACCTACCTCCAGGAAAATCACTGACAGCTCTCAAGGATGCAAAAATAATGCAAACAAACACATATGCCTAATATAAAAGATAATTGTGGGGCCAATTGTCTCAATACTTTAGTGCCCCATAAATTGAGGGATATGTGCTATAGAGCCAAATCACCAAATCTTGAGTCACTGTCCATGATTGCAACATATACCAAAGCACAAACACAATATTAACTACACATACAAAAAAACGCACAGAACTACATAATTCACACCGTAGCCAGCTGAATCTGCAAGATAAATGTTTTTATGCATTTTGAATTCAGCACAGATGAAAACACGGCCATGGACTGATGGTCCAGCGTTGTCTCAATGAAGGGTGTGGTGTACGACCAGCCACATGTGAAACTCGTCTCCATTCACAAGTCAGCAAGAGTTAGAGACAGGCGTATTCCAACCCACAGGCTTCCACTGACCAAATCTGTCGCAGCCGTGTGACTTGGCGCTGCCACACCTATCTTGTTTTGGTCAGTAGGCGGCCAGCGATTTTTGTTTGTTTGCATTCGAACCAAAAAGACATAGAATGACTGTCCCGTAATCCCAATAAAAAGCCGACACCAGATTTCCTTAAGAGCCCATACAGGGCCATTACTGTGGTACTGGTTAAAATGGAGACGGGTTTAAAATGGAGACAGTTAAAACGTTCATTCTGCCAACAGCCAGCCCTTGTATGTGCTTGTGCGTGATCCAGGCTGTGTGTGTGTGTGTGTGCATGCGCACGTAAATTCCATCCGTTAGGAATGCAATTGTCTTCTAGTAAACACAAACACACACACATAGCTGCAAAAGTGATGTCATCACAGCACCATCTGTTGGTCGATTTATAGGGTATTTTCAACACAGGACAGAAACATGCAATCATCGAAAGGCATATGCGCACGCACGCACGCACGCACGCACACCATCATACTCCAAGCCAAATATGCACACTCGCATGCAGACACAAACAGGGCACGTCGCCCCAAAGTCTTAGTACCAGTTCACTAGGTTTTCACAAAGACTTAAAGAGCCCAACAAACAGCAACGCTCTCCTTCCATTGGCTGTTTGAGAATGAGGCCATCTGTCTGAGGCCAGGGTTTAGTAAACTCTATTAGGCTTACCTTCAGTGGGTTTAAAGATCTACCAGCCTGCTTGTTTATTTCCAACGGTTTCCAATCACCAATGAAGCAGTCTTCCTACCTTTTCTTTCTAAGAAAAATATTTCAGAGGTCTAGTTATTTCCAGGGTGGTAGAAAACGTGGGGAATGTTGGGTATCATACCCATGGCTTGGTAGGGCCCCCGTTCATAATAATATCAATGTCGTCTGTAAGTGAGGGGGCCAGGCGTATCTTTTCAGGAGGCCCAGGATTCCCGGTGAGAGCCCTGGTTGTTGCTGTCATATTTTGGTGACTGGCCTTATTTATTGATTTTTCATGCCATGGACTCTCAATGTCTATGACAAAGCAACCTCAGCTCAGTAACAAAGACCCAGGACCCACCGAAGAGATGAACAAGCTTCTGCCCGCCATTTGACAAGCCAAACTTGGCTGGGCTGGAAGGATGAGCTGACGGACTGGAATCCATTGCCACAAACTGCCCAGAGTCACTGTGGGTTTAACGCTGACCGTGTCCTCCTACTATCTTTGAGCTCACGCCGCTGAGCTGAGCTGACCTGACCTGTACTGGTCTGGAATCCACATCCACCGTAATCTGGGCTAGAGCCAGGTAACATCCAAAAGTAAGTGACTGCACTTACTTTGGACCCATAGGTAATTAGATGCCAATCTGAAGTCAGAAGACAAAAAGCAACAAACACAAAATGTATTTTTTGGCAGTTGTTGATAATTCAGGGTTGCATGACAACGTGGGGAGACAATTTCCTCTTTGTGGAACGTTATGTTGCCCAGAGCAGAGCCCATAGCACAGCTGCTAGACTGCAGGAAGCTAGAACATTCTTTACTTTTAGTTTGCAATATGACAGACCACAGAGGAGACAGACAGATAAAAAGACAGACAGACAAACAATGAACGTCAACACAAAGCCCAGAAAGAAAAAAACATAACAGAGAAAGTTTCAATTAAACATGCATATCACCAACCAGCACTGAAGTGCTTGGACGTCTGAAGAACCAGGCCTTGTGATATATAAGTGGGTTTGGTTTAGACAGTGCAAAAGAAAATGGAACAACCTAATGTCCATAGGAAAACAAGTTTCAACAGGTTTAGAGGCTTCTGAAAGCTTTGGGCTACTAAAAAACGACCAAGCCAATCAGTCACTGACCAAAGCTTGTCAATCATCTTAACAAGCCAGAGCATGGGTCCTTAATTCAGACCAGGGACCCCTATTCCCACACTTGTGCACTGCATACAGCTCTGGAAAATATTAAGAGACCACTGCACCTTTTTCTTTCCTCTCCAAAAAAGTTGGAAAGGAAGGTTTTGAGTGAGGAACAGAAGGGTCAAAATTAAGGGACTACTGCAAATTTACACTTCTGTTCCTCACAAAAAATAATATAAACTTTTTTTGAAAGGAAAGAAAAAGGTGCAGTCGTCTCTTAATTTTTTCCAGAGCTGTATAACGAAAGGCCTAAGGGCCCCATTTAGGTTAACACTCTGTAGTTTGAGCTGTATTTTCAGGCGTCCCAGCTCCCGACATTATTTATTTCAGGCCCTAGTACCACACTACATGGAGAGTAGAGCTCATAGCTGATACTCTTCTGCTGGAAAAGCCTCTGCGTGGCAACAATCTTGACTGACATGAAAACAAAGTGGGAGTTGAGTTGGTAGAGTAAAAGCAGAAATAAAAAAATATTGTTGATCCCTGAGGTAAATCCAACAGACTAGAATAGAGGAACTGGTCCTATCAGTCTGAATCAACTTTACACAAACACACAAGAGCTTACATGTGTGCACAAACATAATATAGCTTCGATCTTTAGAGAAATGTTCTCAAATGCTATGTTTTCAGTTTAGTTTTAGTTTTTACGATTCTTCCTTCTTTCCCCCGTCTTGGTACAAAGTTTGGCTTAGTACTAAGTTTGGCTATCAAAATTCATGACACCATTTTGTGCCTGGGATTAAAAAAAATAACAACTGCACCTTTAATTAAGGGTGCAAACCTTTATATTGGGATTGTTAACATTTAGGAAGAATCCAAAAAAAATACATTTCTTCACAGAATTCACAGTTAGAACACCACATTATTTGCTTTATTACAGCAGGGCTCAATGTTAAAAATGTTTGTGACTGGCCCGCTGGCCTGGTGGGGCCAGTGGGTTTGAAACTTACTGGCCCCAATTTCTTCTTACCGTCCCTCTTTCCAAAAGTTGATGTATCAGTGTTACAACATACAACCAATTATTTTTGGTACTTAACATGATTAACCATTTATGAAATGCATTCTGGATATATAAAACAAAATATTGTTATATTTCTTTCATAACATTGAATAAATGAATAAAAAGCTAAGTCAAAAAAGCCTTTGACTTTCAAACAAAACACTAACTCATTCCCCCCAGGGAAAAAGGCAATCGGCTGGTCCGTAACATTTACTAGGTTTGCGATTGTTATGTCATGCCATCACCCAAAGGGGCATCTGCATTTCAATTCCTGAAGACGGATCGTCAGCCACCCGCTTGGCTGTCATGCTGACCAGGTGCTGTTTGCTATTGGCCTGGCTGGTCGGGTAGTTCGCGAAAGTTATCAGCGCCTTTGTAAAAAGACCCACATTTGTCCACTCTAGCTGGGAACTTCGGATGGACGACAGGGCATATTAGTTCCATTGACGTCACAACAGGTACATCATTTTCTTATACTGAGTTAAAAATGCTTGCTTACGTTTGAGCAGGTATACTTCACTGCTTTCTTCAATAGAGTGACTCGCCATTTTTAAATGCTTTATTATAAAAGGAATCTACTGTAGACACTAGAATTGTGCTATATAAATAAACTTGCTTGCTAGCTTGTTAGAATAAAATGGCATGGAAAAGTCATTTTATTAAGTCTTTAAATAAAGTAAATAAAAGATACCAAACACTCCTTATCTCCTTCACGCTGTCTTGTGTGCTCACCAGTTTGTTCAGTCTTTGGTATTTTGAGTGTTGAATATTCCTAGTCTATTCATCGTTGATAGGCCCTTCTTAAATAAAGAGAGATTCTGCAAGCCAAAAAACGCAGGATTCAGCATTCCAATGTGACAGCTTTTGAATACTGACAGATAGGCCTATAGTGCATAACACTGATTTAATCTGCCTGTTGGCCAATCTGTCTATACTCTACCACTCTCATGCCAGCTTGTTATTAAAGCTGCACATTTTTGTTGTCTTCGAAGACAACTTATCAGTTCCTCCAGTCCAAAAACAGAGGAGACAGCAGCCAAGTCCTGTTTTGCTGTAAATTCTTGGAGACGTTTAATTAGAATGTTGTGAAATGCCTGAAGAATGAAGGTACAGTAAACACTGGAGCGCTTCAGGCACAATGTTGAACCATCTAAAAGCACCGTGAGACCCAAACTGTTAGTGACAGCAGCACATATCCCAACAACTAGACAGCTTCTCAACAACATCTCATCTGAATGTGATAGATAGAATGTCATTGCAGTCAGGTTGTCTCACAACGAGCTGTGTAAATGATGTGCATTTAAAATAAAGGCAACAATGAGATCATTCAAATAATTATGCTATTTATGCATGCTTCATAATTATTTGATATAAAAATAAGACAAAATTATATAATGAAAATAATTATTTGTAAGACTACTAAACAATAAAATCCATAACAAAACTGTTTAATTGTACATTTCTAATGGTCCATACAAGAAATAGGAGAAAAATAAACACTTTACAGGTTTTTGAACAAGAATGTTCTATTATTAGCTTTTTAACAGATGTGAGTATATGCATCGGCACTGTTCCCACCATTTGAACCCTCAGTCTGCATAGCCTTTCCATGGATAAAACTTTAAATAGCAGGTCCATGTTGTTTGGACCGGTGTTTGGGACAATGTGTAAATCCAGACATTGCCATTGCTTAGTGTGCACTGTGCAGACAAAACAAGATATTTCAAAGCAAAGCAAAAACCACGACCACCCACGTTAAATGCTGTTTTTTTTAATTAAAATATAAAAGTAATTGATATTTCAATATCTTGGAAACATTTAATAAAAACAAGTTACTCGATGTAGGTCTATTTAACAAATTCTGTCGCAGCTAAAAGTGCTTATTGCTTGATTAATAATATGGAAATCCCAAATAACAACAGGACAGAGCTGTGCATGTTTAAAAACTTTAGAAAAACCCCAGCATCCAGCCAAACCCCAGCATCCAGCCAAAGACCAGCATCCAGCCAAACCCCAGCATCCAGCCAAACCCCAGCATCCAGCCAAACCCCAGCATCCAGCCAAACCCCAGCATCCAGCCAAAGACCAGCATCCAGCCAAAGACCAGCATCCAGCCAAAGACCAGCATCCAGACAAAGACCAGCATCCAGACAAAGACCACTTATCTAACAAATGGATTTGGACCATCACCAATAGTTGAACTAGTTAACAACATTATTCATCTTTTTGGCAGTATTTTCTCCATCCACATATTCATAGCTTATAACACACCATTCCTGTTACTGTCTTTATATCCTTCTTTCTCCAAAACCCATCTATCACTCTGTCTCTGACATCCCCATCTCTCTCTGTCTCCCTCTCTAACATCCCCATCTCTCTCTTTCCAAGCCTCTCCGACAGCCCCATCTCTCTCTCACTCGCCCTCTCTCTGACAGCCCAATCTCTTTCCCTCCCCCCCTCTCTGTGACAACCTCATCTCTCACCACTACAGCTGGTGAGTTTATAGCACCGCCTAACTGCTTCTTCATGCCTGCTTGACCACCTCATCTCACATGCAATTGAATTCCACTGCCTGGTCAAGAGTGTGTGTGTGAGTCTGTGTGTGTGTGTGTGTGTGTGTGCGTGTGAGTGTGTGCGTGTGCGTGAGTGCACATTGAGGCAGCAAGCCTATGGCTTCAGTCAAGGGTTCAGGGGGATGAAGACCCTCTACAAACACACTGGCTGACAGCAGTTCCCTCCCTCCGATACGGGTCATGGTTAGGTCAGTATAGAACTGTGTGAATGCTGATGTAGGAACACTTTTTCATTTCCGATCCTAACAATAGGGACGGGCAGGACCTGATCCTAGTGCAGCACTCCTACTCAGATTTCTTAATACAGGCCCTGAAGACTAGGCGACGGCTGTCAGTTAAGCTTGACTGTGTAAGCTTTAACTCGAGTTCACTCAGTGCATTCTGCATTCCACCGCTGGATGAAGGAGTAAAACTAACACTCCGGCTCCTCTTATTTCTGCTGACTCAACTAAGACTGTGCCAATGCCGGAACCACACTTCCTCTTACCCAACTGCCTCAGTCACAAACTCTAAAAACAACATGAAAAACTTCACGGACAACAAAAACAGCATCTAAACATGTCAGAAGTCTTCAATAATGTGAAAAATATAAGCATGGCAGGCATCACATCCGCAGTATTTACCCTGAGCCAGCTGTTTGAGAAACACAGAGAGAAAGTAGGTCAGGGGAGAGTTTCAGAACAGCGGCTTGTGGTCAGTCGCATGTTACAGTGCGGCGTCAAACACACACACAAACCCGGAATTGCATTTGAAGTGAGGAACAGAAATGTATTACCCTGAAGACAACTCAAAGCCTAAAACATTATACTGTCAATGTGAGGACAGGCCAAATGTTCTGCACTTTCCACAAATGTCTTTACTTTGATAGCAATTCAAGTTTACACACAGATATTGTATATATTGGAATGTGTATGTGTATAAACGCACTCACCACACAGGCC
>JACXGJ010015794.1:0-13066 GCA_016801105.1 Esox niger | reverse complement strand
ACTGTATCCCCAGACTAATATTATAATAAAACGTACACTGTATCCCCCGGCTATTATTATTATTATTATTATTACCATCAAACGTATACTGTATTCCCGGGCTATTATTATTATAATAAAACGTATACTGTATCCCAGGCTATTATTATTATAATAAAACGTATACTGTATCCCAGGCTATTATTATTATTATTATTATTATTATTATTATTGTAATGAAACGTATACTGTATCCCAGGGCTATTAATATTATTATTATAATAAAACCTATACTGTATTCCAGGCTATTATTATAATAAAACCTATACTGTATTCCAGGCTATTATTATAATAAAACGTATACTGTATCCCTGGGCTATTATTATTATTATTATTATTATTATTATTATTATTATTATTATTATTATAAAACATATACTGTATCCCCAGACTAGTATGATAACTATTATTCTACTAATAATAATAATGAAACTGTTATACTGTATCCCCATAATATTATTTTTATAATAATAATAATAATAATAATAATAATAATAAAACTGATTTACTGTATCCCAGGGCTGTTATTATAATTTATAATAAAACGTATACTGTATCCCAGGGCTTTTATTATTATTATAAAACTGTTATACCGTATCCCAGGGCTGTTATTATTATTATAATAATAAAACTGCTATACCGTATCCCAGGGCTGTTATTATTATTATAATAATAAAACTGTTATACTGTATCCCTGGCCTATATTAGCACAATATAACCGTTACCCTGTATTCTTAGAGCCTATATAATAAAAACTAAATGTATCCTGAGGGTGTATATTCCCAGAATGATACTCCAGTGGACTGACAAGGACATCAGGCACAGTCATCAGAAAATACATCATAACTCATATTTACCAGAGACATTCATGTTAATACCTACCTTCAAATGCTTTCAGCTGTTTTTCTAGGTTGTGCTTACTGTGGGAAATGATAACATAGAAACATCACTTCAGGAAAAACAACAGCGGTTTGTAATACTGTTTCCATCCTTGTAATGGATGAAGTATTAAAAGAAAGTGAAGACTTACAGAACGGACATCCTTGTATTCTCCTCCTTCAAATGCTGAACTTCCTCCGCTATCTTCTGACATGTTTTCAATGACGTCTGACACACAGAGATAAGACTCTACATAATTGATAGAATGAGGAAGGCTCACAATCCCATTACAAAATAGTTACCTGTGTCTTCAGCAGATCCTTTTCTAGCGCCGTATTCTCCTGTTTAAGCTGGACATTTTCAAGGTTCTGCTGCTCCGAGTTATCTTTATTATGAACAGTTCCACAAGACAGCAACACGTCAGACAATGATCAGACAGTTGACCGCTACCATGTCAGTATGTTAGTGGTTTGGGCTCACCTGCTGCTGTCTTCAGCTGGTCTTCAAGTCTCTTCTTTCTAAGAGGAAGAGAAAGATATGGGTCCCTGTATCCATCCAGGTTGTGAATAACCACGTTTCCTATCCAGCCCTTTTTATGCAATTCAACTTGTGTTGTATACATTTTTTTGAATCAAACACTGTGACCGAGACAGGATGCATGTGTAAAATATGGCCATGTCAACAGACAGATTTTGTTCAGCATGGTTGGATCTTAGTCCCTTTAAAATAAATGGCTGGGAAAATGCAGTAATATGCAGTTATATGCTACTTTATGTAAATAACCGTCATCAACAATTTCCATTTGGAGTCGCCCACTGGGATTTTGATAGAATGCTGTTTATTAAACCAAATTTAAATAACTTAAAAGGTTAACTCTGATCCCTTCTATTAAAATTGCCACGTTCCTCCAAAAACACTGTTCTATTTAAAGACGCCTGTCAACTGAATATCTTACATAGTCTCTGTTTTGCTGTTCTGCTCCTTCAGCCACGCCACCTCCACAGAAAGACACTGGGACAACTTCTCAGAACTCTGCAGGAAATAGACAACACTGTTAGAGCTTTATGGGACTGAAACAACCATGACACATAGAGCTCTACAGAATAGAAGCATTTGACACATCATCATGTGTTCATAATTCACCTTCTTAGTCTCCAGCTCAGCCCGCAGTGCTTCGTACTCTGCATGTTGCTTTTCAAGAGGAACAACTTTCAACTGCAGTTCATTGAGTTGCAGGCGCAGCTTGCATGTTTCCCTGGAACAATGCTAAATTACATTTCAACAGGAAATAACCTTTGGATGTCACCTTTGTTCCTTTTATATGGCTTTGAAAGGATAATCAATAAGATAGAAACATTAACTAGAGGACAAAGATGCCATACCTCTGGGAACTCTGGAGCTGTAATCAAACTGTCAAGGAAAACACTTCCAACACACAAAATATATAATCTTGCCAGTACAGACAAATTCACATTATATTAGAACTGGGAGATATGGCCTAAAATGACATGGTATATTTACAATTTTTAAAGTAATGTATGTGTTATGGTATATACATTCTTTAAAAAAATAGGAACGGGTTCAAGACTCTAGGAAGGTGACTACTGTACTTATTTTTCATAGTAAAGTACTGGATTTCTACTGTGCTATTGCTTCAGAAGGTTGTGTGCGATTAACTCTGAAGAAACAAAAAATGTAGAGCAGAGAAAGTGCCACTGAGCCTCTCGTGAAAGGATATCATTACACTTCTCTTGATATTCAGTCAGCAAGTGACTAGAAAAAAAAAGAAATACTAGCAAAGGATGCAAGTCATATCCTAACGATAACATAAAGGTAGGCCTATGTTTTTTACATTGTCATTTTCAGTTCCAAAACACACATTATGGTCCAGTTTTTTCAAAACGACATCCATTTAGATTTTAACATGACAGAACTACACATTATACTTGAACATGACAGAATTTCATACATTTAATGAAATGCCCATCCCCACAATATAGCCCTCACAGTAGTCTGAACATCATGTTACTTCAGTCATCTCCATTTTATTTTGAAGGCTTGTATCTAACAAAGACTTCAGAAACAAAGTGAACTTTTCTCTAACGTAAAAAATCCATCATGACAAATAAACAGCTATTGATACTTTTTTGTTGATATTTTCTGTGTAAAGTTATTAGGATGCGCTTGCATATCAGGACGTTTATGGCTCGAACCACCTTCTTAGGTTTTTGCTTCAGTAGCCTACCATTGGAAACGAAAACTTAAGTCTTCCATCTTGCTCTTTCAATATTTGCCATACTCGTCGTACCAGTCATAACACTGACACTTGTCTATCTTGGATCAGTTTGAAACCGAGCACAGCAATGTGTCTATGCCGTCTCCCTTAGTCCTATGGTGAAGTAGACAATCTAATCATATTTTTTACTATGGAACTTTTCGATTTTCAATTAAAAAGGCTTATCGAATATCACAGTTGAGGTTTTGTGATTTCAGTGTGTATTGCAACGTCAGTGCAGTAAACATTACCATAACAAAATCGCAATACTTACTCGGAGTCAATTATATTCTGTTTCAACACCAGAAGAGCTTCCACATATTCTTTTAAGGTCTACAACAAAAGGAGAGTTTGTCCGTCAGAATAATAGTGTATATCTTTAAAGCTTGCAACAGTGAGAACCCTAGTCTCCTCACCTGGTGAAGCACGGTGCAGTTTTGACAAGCTTCAGCTGTCGTGTCAGACACTATTCTTGCTTTTTTGGAATGATTCTCCCCTGGCCTCATGATAGTAAGTTACTTCTCAATATCCCAAAGCAATAAAGAAATGTACTGCACTAAAAAATCCCAGACATAAAGAAAGCAAGCACTTGTCAACAACTTCCGTACGATAAAACAATACAAACGCATTGTCCCACGTTGATTTAGGACCCTAAAGACAGCCGAAGTTGTTTATAGAAATGCCTGTTCAAAAATATTTCGGCCTAATAATTTGCAGTCAGTTGTGCTTTATTTTCCAAAATAAATGTATTTATTTGCACAGATTAATTAGTATATTTAAAATAATGTATTCAGCTAACCAATAATCATTGATGAAAATACATTCCCACGCTCCGGCAATTTATAGTCAGAACGCAACATGATGTATGATGTAAAATCCCTAACCTACCGATAGGGGGTAGCAGTCTAGTAAAAAACAGAGTAAACGTCGACTAGCTACAAGGACGTACCACGCGGATGGTGACGTGCGTACTGTTTTGTATATAGTAAACTAGTATGCCGGTATCGTGACATTCTACCTCGTCATGAAATAGTGTCTCAGCATTAGATCATTTTGTCGCGCATTAACTTCACGCCAAATAAGAATATTTAGATCATTTTGTCGCGCATTAACTTCACGCCAAATAAGAATATTTAGCTATTCACCATTAAGCATTGTGATAGACTGAGTAATGTTTCTTATGAAGGTTGCTTCCACCACAAATAGCATCTAGGGACCGAAATGTGTGGTTTTTGCCACTGGCGGTTTCAATAGCTTACAACCAGGTAAACTATATTACTACTCGGAATAGATACGAGAATTGAGCAACTGCTAGCGTGACTGAAGACCAACTTTACTTAAATACGTGACTGACATTGATACAATAACTATCAACATGTGTGACGATAACTGCATTTTTCGTAAAGTGAAAAGACGAGAATCGTGGAAACCCCTCTTAAACTGTGCACGGGGTTGTGGTCTATTATTGGCCCAAAAAGCACGAACGCATAAATAAACAAACCACCAGAAATTGTAGAGTTGCCACCAGAAAAAGTTTTGGCGTACTGTTTTCAGCGTACTATGGTATCGGACATAGTAATCTGTCATACTATATAATATGGAAGTATGTGATTTGTGTTTCAGCCAGAGCAACCTACAGAAAGTCTCTGCACACAGTAATCAATATTCCTAATCAACTTGATTGGTAGATATTCAGTATAGAGAAAAGATGATACGTGTGTATGCATACATTTTTGTTCTGAATGGCCGCGTAGAACAGTTATTTTAATGTAATATGTCGAAAAAAACAAGAGCAGATTGTTAACCGTATAAATGTGAATCCAGAATACTTTGTGTATAACGTATTGCAGAAAGACTCAAATTCCTTGGTTCATCTTCCATTTAGCATGCACTGCGCTAGTATTTTAAGACATTGTAGCACATACGCACATACGCACTTGCCCTGTGCATGCCGTCTGCTGGGATCTGATTTGTTTTGTTGTTAGCAGAGACAAAATACAACAACATGACAGAACAAGCATTGTCCCAAAGCAGTCTGGTGGTTGTCATAGATTTACCCACAAGGTGGTCATGCTCCTGTACTTTGCATGTTACAGTCCCCGACGACCTGTTCCAACATAAATTGGCACGTCTTTATTTTGCTAGCTGTGGGGCCAATTTTTTCTGGTCAGAACCTACAACTGGATGGCGGTGGTGTATGTCAACAGAACGGGATGCGCTCCCTATTTCTGTTGACTGTGGTTCTCCCTCTTTCTGTTGACTTGTGTATTTGGAGCAATCGCCGTCCCCTGGACACCTCCCTGGGTTTCTCCACTCTTGTGCTGCTAGGGCTCCCTCTACAATGGCTCTCTGTGAGTATAAGTGGCAGGCCTTCGACTCTTACTGCCTGGGCAGGAGCTCCATTGCTTGGTTGCCGTCATGCTGGCTTTCCTGCAGGACCTTTTGGAGCTGGACATTTATTTTTCCACTGGGTGTACTGGGTGCAGCCTTGTTCGAGCCTCTTCAGTCGGTGCCCAGACAGATTTTGTCATTTAAGACAGCGTTGTTTTTGGACTGGGCTTTGGCATAAAATTTTATATTTACACCCCCTGCTTTGCTTCGTCTGTAGTCTGTGACTCTAAAAGGGTTATGGAGTGGCAGGGATCTCTGTCCTTGAACATGACAGTTGAAGCAGTACTGTTAAGAAGAGTGGCCAAAAGACAGTGTAAGAGACTGATCGACAGTAACATGACCGTAAAATGGAAACTGGATCACTGTCAGCATGCGAACATAAAGATCACCTGTATTTTAATAAATGTTTTTTTTGCCAATAAATCAAATATGGACTTTTCTTGTAAGAATTCTCTCAGTCAAAGCGCATACTTTGGTGACAGACGACTGCCAAATCCTGACAAGGACTTAACCTTTAAATACTGCAAGTCATGCAGACCGCTTTTTGGGTCTTCCACAGCCTTTTCCCTCTTCAGCTGAACAGTTTCTTAAACGTTTCTTCTAGTCATCGAACAACACAGAAATAACCTTTTCGACAACAACAAGTTATTCTAAAGTTTTATTGTATTAATGTGTATTGGTATTGTAATATCTTTATGAACAAATAAACACTTAATGAGCAAATGCATTGCTTTTAAACATTTTAAAGAATTTTGCACAGTACTGTCTATACTTCACAAAAAAAGGAAGGTCCTGCTCCCCGGATTGTTGGCGCCCCAAATGAATGCGGAACCTGATGTAGAATACTGTGATCATTACGTGATCATGCAGAAATTGATTCAGTTTTGGGTCTTAACGATCACCATTCGCCATAGCAGCCTGTACTTTATGTTAAGAGTACAGACTTTGTGTTGAATACACAAACTGAAAACGTGATCTGCACATGCGGAGGAGCTCCGGAAAGCTCCGGAACGCTTGGTCCAGCGGAATTAAAGATCCAAAAAAAGTTGGATCCGCAGCCACAGCCTAAAATAAATGCTTTCAATACAAAAATAGGGTGCAGGCAGTCAACAAAGACGCCTAGATGTGAATGCAGGATGTCTAGGTATACAATGGAGTAGTGTTACATCATCCAGCCTTACAGCAAAAATAAAGCTTTGCTAATAAATAAGAGCATCACTACTAGGAAGAACAGTGCAGTACAGGACAGACAGACCCCATTTCATTGGTTTATCTTCAGTAAGATGTATTGTACTTATCAGCCAAGACAATGTAGCACCACAGATGTAAGCAGTAGCCCGGTGCATGCAGTCTGCTAACATCCGATTCCTTCTGCCGTCAGCTGACAGCATGAAACCCTGGAAAAGGGTACACCTAGCATTGTCAGAGGCTTGTCTCATGGTTGTCCCAGGCTTGTCTCATGGTTGTCCCAGACTTGTCTCATGGTTGACCCAGGGTTGTCTCATTGTTGTGCCAGGCTTGTCTCATGGTTGTCCCAGGCTTGTCTCATGGTTGTACCAGGGTTGTCTCATTGTTGTGCCAGGCTTGTCTCATGGTTGTCCCAGGCTTGTCTCATGGTTGTACCAGGGTTGTCTCATTGTTGTGCCAGGCTTATTTCATGGTGGCCCCAGGGTTGTCTCATGCTTTTCTCATTGTTGTCCCAGGTTTACCTAAGGATTGTCCACAAGGTGGCTGAGAGGTTCTTTTCCAGAATGAATGCTGGAGAGAGACCGACACACTGAACCAGTCTGTCTGTATTGAGTTCAGCTCTTTAGTCTTTCTCTACCGACCAGACAGACAGACAGGCTTCTCTAGCATCAAGATGTCCGGCATCATGAGTACGGGTGTGGTTTGTGTCTTCCAGTTCAATTTATATATACAATTTCAGTGCATGCGCATGCTCTATGCCAAACTGTCCTTCAAGCTGTCACATCAGACATCTTCAGAGGCTCCTCCATACATCTGCTCTCTCCTGCGCCGGAGGTGGTTTGAATGAGAGCAAGACTTGCAGCATTGCTTCCCATAGAACCTGTGATTGCAGACTCCATGTTGCGGTACCAAATAGCACCAGTTGAAGTAGTCCTTACATAGCAGGTCTGTGGAGACAAGGACCAAAACATCAGAGACCTGTATTCAACATGACGTGTTGCCTAGCAAAAGTACAAATAGGTCCTGAATGTGCATCATTCTGGGTTAGCGTGTACATTGTTTAGGGTTAGCGTTTATATTGGTTAGGGTTAGCTTGTACATTGGTTAGGGTTAGCGTGTACATTGGTTAGGGTTAGTGGGTACATTTGTTAGGGTTAGCGAGTGGCGGTGTGTACTAGCAAACACTTTCCCAGTGACATATGAACAATAAGGAAATATGCCTTACATTCCAGCTACTTATTTAGCCAACAACGTAACTGGCAAACTAACTGTCATTTGTCAAACTAACAGCTGTTTTGCTAGCCACTGCCATTTGTCTAAATCATTTTGATGACATGATGAAGGAAACATTGTTTTAACTTGAGTCAATGGCTATCGAGACGCCAATTTCTGGAGCTTTTCTAATAGGCTACGAGGGCTATGTCTGAAGCTAGGGGGCCACAAGTCCTTTCCGTGAATTTTGGCGGAAGTGTCTGGGAGCGAGAGTAGGATGAGTGTGAGGAAATAGCAGGAAAAAGTTAAATAGATACCTTGTTTCTGTGGTTGGGGACAGAAGTTTATGTTGCAGGCCTGAGAGATGGGGGGCTTCAGGTGGACAACACATTGTGAGGACGGCTTCCCCTGGACCAGACACTGGACTGCACGCACCTGGACTCCGCCACCACACGACACAGTGCACTGGACAGAACCGTGTTGTATGATGTTATAACCCTATACATTCTGTAGGTGATGTATGATGGTGTGAACTAATACATTCTGCTGGTGATGTATGAGGGTATGAACTAATAACCTTTGGAAAAAATGTGCAGTGGTCTCTTACATTTTTCCAGAGCTGTATTCTGCACATGAAGGCACTGTCTAAACAAATTAATTCCAATTGTGATGTAGTGTGGTATAAACTAATAGACTATATTATATGCTATTTACTGGGTACAATATGCTGGGTACCTATAGTCCATATAGTGTTGTATAAAGCAAGGTATTTCATTAAGTCATATTTTTTGTGCTACAAGAAGACAGAGGTATACCTCAGACCAGTGGGAGGAGTACCATTCGGGACGTGGGAATGGCAGATGGTCACGGCTGGCTTTGTGCCCGGTCAGGACGGGCCGGGGGCATTCTGCCAGACTACAGCCTCTGTGCAGCTCCACAGAGGGCTTGGCCACATTATGGCACTTCTTAGATGCTAGTTCTCTGTACTTCCCTGCGGAATCCTTCTCTGCACATTTAATGAAGCGTGTCTGGAAGCCCCTCCCACAGGTTACAGAGCACTGGAGGAAGGTCAGTGACAGGGAGGGAGAAGAGGGAGCAAATGTATACATTAATATCTAAAATGTCTTGTCAAATGACTGAAAATATATAATGCTGAACTGTGCAGAGGTTAGGGTTATGACATGGTTATTTTGATAGGGTTAGGGTTATGACTGAGTTAAGGCTAAGGGTTAGGATGACACGGTTTGTATTACTGTGACAAGGTTATGAATTACGAGGGATTATACTGGTCAGCGTGTACCTCATGCCATGTAGAGATGAACCACTGGACTTTGCGCTGTTTGGGGCAGCGTTTGATGAGGCAGGGCTCCTGGCTGCTGGGCCTCTGCTGGAAAGGACAGGAAGTGTCTGGCAAGATGTGCTGCTGTTGCCTAGGGCTGCTGCTGCTCTTGCAGACCACACTCCTCCTCCTCACTCCTTTACCACAATGCCGAGAACACTGCAATACAGACAGAGTCAAGTCAACACTGAGGTGCCCGTCAATTATGAATAGTCTCCACATTTAGAGTGAAAGAACAGTACTTGTATAAAAATATATCTATGTTAAAACAATTCGATTATTTATTTTCAATTAGTGGTATCAAATATTACATACAACTGTACGATCTTCAGGTCACTAATGCTTTACTGAAATTTTACGCAACCGCTTTTAGTTTGAAAGCTGATAACGGAAGTGACGTTAAAATACATCCTTACATTAAAATACATCCTGGCAAATCTCTTCATTTAATATTAAACCTCATTGGATTTACCGACTTGGCTGCCTTAGCTTAAGAAAGCTAGTTGTATCTATTCTGCAGTACAAAGCCTAGATATTTTCACAGAATAACATGTCAAAAATACAGTTATTGAGGTCGTTTTTCAACCAGAGATTAGCAGCTGCCGCTGAAGAGATATTCGGGGTCGTTGAAAAAACAATAACAGAGTATCAGAACGAACTTTCCCGCTCTGAAGAGAAGAACACTCGTCTACAAAACCTCCTTGATTTCGCTATAAGACCTGAAATAAAGTTATATAGAGCAGGTTCGTGGCGTATTTACTTGCGTGAGTGTTGGTAATATTGGAAATATTGCTAGATTTGTATCTACTTTACCATTTAGTCCAACTTGTTAACATTTAAATCATAAGCTTGCTTATCGGTCATTTGAGTTTTTTAACAAATGTGCACTTTAACTGTAACACTTTATTTCCTGCGCTTCGGGGGGTTTAGGTAGGGGTTATTTGTGTAAGCGCAAAGCGGCTACTGCTGATATACAACGCGCCCTATGAAATGAACTTCATTCATAGATCTGTGACAGTTCAGTCTAACAATTGTATATATATCGCCGCTGTTCATTTTCTATCCGTCGCGTAATACAACCTAGAGTTTTATGTTCACTGTGTACATTGTATATAGTGTGTAGGTTATGTTGATTTGTCAATGATCAATTGTATCTGTGTTGGGCAAGAGTTGGTGTGTGTAGTCGGTCGCGAGTCTCATGTCATGTGCTCCTCCCAGACGCAGGGCAGAGGCTGCGGTTCCCTCTCTGGGAAGACGACGTCCCCCCAGAGCACCAGGAGCAGGAGTGTAGCCACAGTCTCGGACAGGAAGACCCAACGAACATTCACATTAAAGAGGAACTGGAGGAAATCAGGACCAGTCCAGGGGAAAAGCGGGAGTCTGAAACCTCAGAGTTTATTTTCACTTCTCCCTGTCTGCAAAGAGACAATGATCATGACCAACCACATACCTCACATGTACACCAAACACAAAGTACAAGCATCACACACGAAGAGTTCAAAAAAGAAACTAAAGAGGATGATGCCCCCCAGTCCCTCCGCGGGCCCATCTCTGCAGTGGAATCAACCTATCCAAGTTCTCCCGCCAAGAGCTGCTGCAAGGTGTGCGGAAAGACTTTCCTCAAAAAAATGTATTTCTTCAAACACGTGCGAATGCACACCAAGATGAAGGAGCGTGTCTGCGGCGTGTGTGGAAAGCAGCTTGAACTGGAGGCTATAAAAGATCACGTCCAAGCTCATATTGACGCCCATTTCACTTGTCACATCTGTGGCAAATGTTTTATGAACAACAGTGCTTTGGGTTTACACATGAGGGTTCACACAGGAGAGAAGCCTCACCAGTGTCCCGTCTGCGGCAGAGGGTTTGCAGGAATCACCAATCTAACCAATCACAAGCGGAGCCACACGGGGGAGAAACCGTACACATGCTCCGTCTGCGGCAAAGGCTTCAGTGTGAGCTGCAACCTGACGCAGCACATGATGATCCACACTGGGGAGAGACCTTACCACTGTCCGGACTGTCAGAAAGGATTCATTACCAAGGTACGGCTAAGGAGACACCGGGTCGCAGTTCACACGTAGGGGGGAGACGTTCTTCAGCCAATGACTGTGGCAATGGCTACAAGAGCACGCAGGCTTTGAAATGGCCCGGCGCCGCACACAGATACAGAGACAACCTGACCCCTGGCATCACGACAGTCCCACTTGGTCACGTTGATCACGTCTTAGGTAGATAAAACCTGGTACAGGTTAACCTGTAACGTGCACTGTTTCTATAATAACTGTGTCCTTTAACTGTGCCTGCCAGAAGATGAGCGTGAGTTCATTTCACTTCCAGTAACTTTATCACAGTACCCTTTGTGGCTGATCATGAATCGAGTGTCTAAACCTCCCCCCTCCCCCTTTACCCCTTTAAATGTGAATTTCAAAATTCAAATGTGCCGAAAACAAATCCCTGGGGGTGACTAGTCATCCATTTTAAAATTCTTAAAGTCAATACGTGATATAGTTTTGAATGAATTGGCCGACATGTCAGTTAGAAATGTCACTAGGGGTGTGTACATACCCCTGATTGTAATGACGTGTGTTTGTTCCTGTAATGGCGACGTTGGTTTACGTCTGATACTGTCTGTGTGTTTATGGTCCTTATGTTCGATATTGTCTGAAACACACCCTGCCCAATGTGATCTTGGTTGGAACAGCTCTCTCTTGAAAAGAACACATTTTATCTCAGTGAGAGAACCTGTGTAAAAAAAATCAAAATAAACTTTTACTTATGACATTTAAATTGTAACTTAACTGGTCACACATACTGTCTTTCCTCAATACACGTATGGACAACACACAGACCAGGGAGTCAAATCGGACGTGAAACGCAGAATATTCCCCATGTCACTTATCGCAGTCAAACCCTCTCAGGTTTCCACAGGAGGTCAAGTTGGATTTGTAGATGCCTCGGCTTGCTTCGCTACACCTGATCGAAACAATGAATAGGGCTGTGATATTTCAGCGCTCGAGTTGGAGGCAGTTTTAACATAGCTTTTGAGCTCCCTACAACGCAGAGGGTGAATTGGCACTGAATTTTATACCATCTCGGTTGTGCATAACACTTCACAATATGGACTTGCTTTTTAAGTATTAAAAATTGCTATGATTTGAATAATCCCCGTCTTTATCAGTCTTAGAACGTCTTTGGGAACTCAGCAGGGTCAATGTTGATTGACTTATTCGCAAGTCTGGTTGAGATATTGTACTTAACCTCTATAGAGAAGAGTATGCACATGGAACTGCTATGTGACGGCACACATCCTTAACATCTAGCAAACAACCCAGTGGAGAGATGTATAAACTCCAGTCAGGTGGAAAGCTGTTTACCTGAGACCATGGTCCAATATTCCAGTCAGGTGGAGAGGTGTTTACCTGAGACCATGGTCCAATACTACGGTCAGGTGGAGAGATGTTTACCTGAGACCATGGTCCAATACTACAGTCAGGCGGAAAAGTGTTTACCTGAGACCATGGTCCAATACTCCAGTCAGGTAAAGAGGTGTTTACCTGAGACCATGGTCCAATACTCCCAGTCAGGTGGAGATGTGTTTACCTGAGACCATGGTCCAATACTCCAGTCAAGCGGAAAGGTGTTAACCTGAGACCATGGTCCAATACTCCAGTCAGGTGGAGATGTTTTAACCAGAGACCATGGTCCAATACTCCAGTCAGGTGGAGAGGTGTTTACCTGAGACC
>JACXGJ010015793.1:0-13067 GCA_016801105.1 Esox niger | reverse complement strand
TAGTGATCATGACCAATACAGCTCTGGAAAAAATTAAGAGACCACTACACCTTTTTACTCCCTTTCCAGTAAAGTTGAAAAGGAAAGTTTTGAGTGAGGAACATAAGCGTTCAATTAGCAGTGGTCTCTTAATTTTACACACTCAAATCTTCCTTTTTGACTTTTTTAGAAAGGAAACAAGTGCAGTGGTAGAAAGAAATCTGGAGTTGTATGCATAAAACACATTAACAGGTTGCAAACGTAGTCTAATGAACGCATCCTTACTGTTTTGGCACTAAGCTAATTTTAAAACCATTGATGTGTCTCGTGGCTTAAGATATGAAAATTATATACAGTTGTAGTCACAGTAGCCAAGGGGGCGAGGCTTAGCAAAGGTTCCGACTATTTATGAGGGCGAGTCGGGAGGACTAATTGAGTCTCAAACCTCTGCACATACTGCAATCAAAAACCCTGGTTTATAGCAAAACTCATGCAGCTTCGTCAGTCCAAGGAGGAGGCTTACAGAAGTGGAGACAGAACCCTGTACAATCCGGCCAGAAACACAATGACAAGGGAAGACAAAGCAGAAAAGATGAGCTATGCTGAAAAACTGGAGAAAAAAAAACTTCACAGCCAATGACCCCTCATCGGTGTGGAAAAGCCTGCAGGTACTCACCAACTACAGGAAACCAACCCCCCCACACTGCTGGGTCTCAACGACAGGCTGACAAGCTGAATGTTTTAGATGGTAGGTTTGAGAGGCACCCAGTTACCTTACCGTAGTCCAGCACTATCTTCAAACAGTTATTTTTTCCCACTGTCACCCTGTAACCTCCACTCACCGACCCCCCACCTGCACTAACGATCTGTGAGGAGGGTGTACGGCAGCTCTTTGAGGCAGATGTCCGAGAAGTCTCCTGGCCCAGACGGTGAGTCACCATCTTGCCTGAAAGTTTGTGTTGAACAACTGGCCCCATCTTTACACAGATCGTCAACTGATCACTGAAGCTGTGTGAAATTGCCACTTGCTCCAAACACTCCATTACCCCGGTCCCCAAAAAACGCTCCATCACTGTATTGAATGACTACAGACCTGTGTGGTCATGAAATGCTTTGAAAGATTAGTGTTGGCCCACCTTAAGGACATCACAGGCCACTTCCTAGACCCCTTGCAGTTGGCCTACCGGGCTAACAGGCCTGTTGATGAGGCTGTCAACATGAGACTGCACTATGTCTTGAAACACCTTGACTCACCAGGGACATATGCAAGTATCCTGTTTGTGGACTTCAGCTCAGCATTAAACACCATCATCTTAGACAACGTCCATACCAAACTCATCCAGCTCACTGTACCAGCCTCCACCTGTCAGTAGATCACAAACTTCCTGACCAACAGGAGTTAGCAGGTGAGGCTGGGGAACACCACATCCAGCACTTGAACACTCAGTACCGGCACCCCCCAGGATTGCGTGCTCTCCCCACTGCTCTTTTGCCTCTACACAAATGACTGCATCTCAAGAGACCCATCTGTCAAACTACTCAAGTATGCAGACGACACTACAGTCATCGGCCTCATCTGGGACGGTGACGAGTCTGCCTACAGACTGGAGTTTGAAGAGCTAACCCTGTGGTGTGATCAGAACAACCTGGAGCTTAACATGCTCAAAACTGTGGAGATTACTTTGGACTTGAGGAGGAGCCCCCCGAATCTGCCCCCTTCACCATTCTCAACAACCCTGTCTGTAGTGGAATCCTTCAGGTTTCTGGGATCCACTATCTCCCAGGACCTAAAGTGGAAGCCCATCACAGATGGCATCATTAAAAAGGCCCAGCAGAAGATGTACTTCCTGTGCCAGCTTAAGAAGCTAAACCTGTCCAAGGAGCTACTGATCCTGCACATCCATCACTGTTTGGTTTGGATCTGCTACGAAACTGGAAAGGAACCGACTACAAAGGACAGTCAGAACTGCAGAAAAGATCATTGGTGCCAACTTGCCCTCCACCCAACACTTACACAAATCCAGAGTCAGTAAAAGGGCAGGAAACATCACAGCAGATCCATCAAACCCTGGATACAACCTGTTCCAGCCCCTCACCTCTGGTAGGCACTACAGAGCACTGTACGCCAAAACAGACACAAGATCAGTTTCTATCCACAGGCCATCACTACGATAAACAGTATAAACTTCAGTCACTAAGTGCCATGCACAATTCCTGTATAACCACACAGTAACTCTGACACATTTTTTTATCTGCATTGTTCCGCATATATATCTCTCACATCCACTCATGTAAATAATAACACCTGAGCTTAATATTTATTTCTAGCACTCTCTATACACTGCTCATTGCACTATTGTCTCACCAATCTCACTATGTTGTTGTTGTTTTTTTGTGTATTTATGTCTACTGTATATTGAAGAAGGTGATTCTTGTTGAGTGTCCTTTGTTTAAGTCTTCTATGAGTAAGCACATTGTGAGTCTGTATAATCCAGAGCCAAATTCCTCGTTTGTGTACACATCTCTGGCGAATAAAGCTGATTCTGATAATACGAGGGCTGACGTCTCATTATCTTAGCACATTTAAACTAAAATAAATTGTTCATGGTCATATAGAAACAACCATAACTGCTTGCTGAAGTTAGTTTACTATCTGGTTAGTTAATCAGGCTATTAGAGATATTGTTTAGTGGCAAATGGCTGCTGATGTTGCAGAGGGAGAGCAGTAGGAAGTAAGAGGTTGAAATTTCAGTGTCTACAACATGGTAAAAATTTGTTATATTTCTCCAAGTTTCATGAATGTGGTTTTAAATTAAAGATGTGCTCTTTAAAACCAAATACATTTTTATTTGTTCTTTTTTTTGGGGCTATATCTGTGTTGTTGAAATGTGTAAAAATACATATTTATAAGGGAATTCTCAATCTACAGCAGCATTCTAGATTTCCATGGGGTCTAAAGGGTTCATGAGATGGGTCAAAGCATGGTCACACTTTTGTTTGCATCCATCAAACCGCTCTAATGTGTGCACCCTGTAGCGTAACAGAACAGTAAACCAAGTTATTTTTCTACATTTCACCAAAAGAGACAATTATATTGTTATTCACAATTATTTCTGAGACAATTAACTGTACAGCAACATTTGAAATTGTTACAGCTCTAACAAGTTGGGTCAATATGATTAATAATGTCTAAACCTGATACAAATTTGCTAAATTGTAGAGAAAGAAACACAACACACTGGATTCTTGTATGATTGCCACGGCTCTCAATAAACTTAATACACGTCTACCTGATACTAGTGTTTTTGGGGAAACTGAATATACATTGCTAAAGGCTCTAAGATGCTACAATACCGATGTTGGTGAAATAGATATCAAATGAATTTGAGGCATAATGCATAGGATCATTTGCATTCGGAGGATAATTCAATGAGCAAAACTGTTTCCCTGGTGAGCAACACTGTTCTACAGTACGTATAAAGGTGAGGTTTTGGAAGAATGGAAGAATCCAAAGAATCGATTCGCCTTGCATTGGTTAGAGTGGAAAGTTCACAAGGATCTTTACAGTATCACGCATCTGTTTTCCCTCTACAGTGATCTATCTTTTCTGTTTACCTTCTTTTCTGTTTTCCATTTTTCAATCTGTCTTGCTCTCAGGACATCTCATTTCACAGGATCCGCATTAAGCCTCTTCCTGTATCTTGGTGTTCTCGGTGCACTTGATATCTCTGTCTCAAAACAAAAAACATAAAACAGTCCTTCCGATTCAATGCCCCTTGATGTACGCAGGATCCGAATTGTTTGTGTTTATATACAGTGAGGGAAAAAAGTATTTGATCCCGGGCTGATTTTGTACATTTGCTCACTGACAAAGAAATGATCAGTCTAAAATTTTATTATAGGTTTATTTGAACAGTGCGAGACAGAATAACAACAACAAAATTTAGATCAATGAATTTTCTAAATTGATTAGCATTTTAATGATGAAAATAAGTATTTGACCCCTCTGCAAAATATGACTTATAACTTGGTGGTAAAACCTTTGATGGCAATCACAGATGTCAGATGTTTTTTCTGTAGTTGGCCACCAGGTTTCCACACATCTAAGGAGGGATTTGAGGCAGTGAGGGAAATGTCAGAAAAGTAAACGGTCACACAAGTGGACATAATTTCACACCAAAGGATGTTTTCTGCACTTTGGGCCTTGGGGTCATTAGCTTCCATTGCACGACTGTACCAGCTGAAAAACACCAATCAGCCATAACATAATAACCTCCTGCCTGATATTGTGTAGGCCCCCATTTTGCCTCCAAAACAGCCCGGACCTGTCGAGGCATGGACTCCATGGGACCTCTGAAGGTGTGTTATGTCACCACGACATTAGTAGCAGATCCCTTAAGTCCTGCAAGTTGCGAGGTGGGCCTCCATGGATTGGACTTGTTGGTCCAGCACATCCCACAGCTGCTTGATAAGATTGAGATCTGGGGAATTTTGTAATTGTTGTGTTTCTGAAATCTTTCCTGAACCATTTTTGCTTTGTGGCAGGGCACATTATCTTACTGAAACAGGCCAATGGCATCAGGGAATACCGTTGCCATGAAACCTAACCTACCTAACCTACCATGCCACCTACCTAACATGGTCTGCAACAATGCTTAGGTAGGTGGTACGTGTCAAAGTAACATCCACATGAATGGCAGGACCTAATGTTTCCCAGCAGAACATTGCCCAAAGCATCACACTGCCTCTGCAGACTTGCCTTCTTCCTATAGTGCATCCTGGTGCTTTCCAGGTAAGTGACCCACAAGCACCTGGCCATCCACATGACAGAAAAGGAAGCTTGATCCATCAGTCCAGGGCACCTTCTTCCATTACTCCGTGGTTCAGTTCTGACGCTCATGTGCTCATTGTAGCCGCTTTCGGCAGTGGACACAGTTCAGCATGGGCAGGCTGACTAGTCTGCTTCTACGCAGCCCTATATGCAACAAACTGCAATGCACTGTGTGTTCTGACACCTTTCTATCAGTACCAGCATACATTTTTTAAGCAATTTGAGCTACAGTAGTTCATCTGTAGGATTGGACCACACGGGCCAACCTTCGCTCCCCACGTGCATCAATGAGCCTTGGACACCCATGACCCTGTTGCCGGATCACCACTTTTCCTTCCTTGGACCACTTTTGATAGGTATTAACCACTGCAGACCAGGAACACCCCACAAGGGCTGCAGTTTTGGAGATGCTCTGATCCAGTCGTCTAGGCCATCACAATTCGGCCCTTGTCAAAGTCGCTCAGAACCTTATGCTTGCCCATTTTGTCCTGCTTCTAACATCTGAGGACAGCATGTTCACTTGTTGCCTAATATATCCCAGCTACTGACAGGCGCCATGATAACGAGATTATCAGTGTTATTCACTTCACCAGTCAGTGGCCATAATATTATGGTTGATCAATGTAGGTTCACACTATATCCTCAGTAGATAAATTATTTAAATATCACTTTTTTCATTAAAAATGTTTTGCCCCACCAAAAGACAAGATGCGTGAGGACAAAACTCACCCTTTGCCAATGCCATTTGTCTTCGGCACTCATTTTCTAAATAAGGACCTCCAAACAGCAATGGTGTCCAAATAATGTTTAAATATCACAAGTGTGTCTACACTGATAGACAAAATGTTCTCTGAACAAATGTTTTTGAATATAACTTTTTATTAAATTACGGATGGACTTGGGAAACATCACTCTTAAGCATTCTATATACTGCAGAGAGTGGATTAGATGTTTGAAATGTCAGAAATGTGTCTGGGACACCACACAACGCTTTAAACGTGCAGTAGAAATACATTATCAAATGATAATACATTATAAAATGCAAATGATCCAAAGACAGCACTATCTTCTTAACTATATCAATGAAAAGTTTTGCCAAATTAAACTAATTTCAGCGTCGTTGACACGTAGGAATGAATGCAATTTGAATTGCATACACACTGCAGTCCTGGTATGGGTATTTTCCATCGCAGACTTACACCCTTTGCCATATTAGAAGATTTGGTCTGAGACCCACAGAAGCTTTTCATTAAAGATGGCGAGATAGAGAAGTAAAGAAAGGAAAAAGAATGGGCCAGATTGATGGATGTACAGAGTAGATATGAAATGGCGGAGCGTAGCGAGTGGGACATAAAACAGGAAGATGAGAATGAGATTGAGAAAAGAATAGGGGCTCCTCCTGAGCTCCTTACTTAACGGTGTCTTAACAAAACAGAACAATTCAATTTGATGATGAGGTTGGGAGTGTCTTTCAATCTGTCTGTTGCATAAGATGGCTTGATCCGAAGTCAGAAGGGTGGCAAGTATTGAAAGCCGTCATACATTCACTTAAAACATTTGTGGTCTGCCAGTAAGAGATAAGGCATTAATCTAGGTGATGTTTGCTCAGTAAAGGTGATGAGTCCCCCCAAATCCCCAACGAACTCCACCCCCCATAAGTGAGTAGGGAAGTGTGAGTAGAATGCTAAACAAACACAGCAGAAACCTTGGGGGGCATTCCTGGCTGCGCTGTATGACAGCTTTTCCAAATGACATCACGTACACGCACAACCACACGTGTTTGTTCAATGCTGAAGGGGCTCTCTAAACTCCCGAGACAGAACTGCACCTGTTTACATATGCACACATCGAATCCACCAGGTGTCAATCAAACAGGGAGAGTAGAGCCCTATGAGGTCTCAGAGATCATCCACCACTAGGATATTCACGTACACACCTGCACCTACAGCCACACACACACACACACACACACACACACACACACACACACACACACACACAACAGGGAGGTGTGAGTTTAGAAGTGCCTCCCTACTCTCAAAAGAACCAGAGTGCTCAATCCAATAAAAACAATTAGGATGGGACATTCACTCCTGCTGAGAAATGTTAGGCCATACCGCACACACACACACACACACACACACACACACACACACACACACACACACACACACACACACACACACACACAGTTTGTGGTAAAACATGGCCTGGAGTGTAGGTCTATAGGCGAAAGTGATACTGTGGTATTTTCCTGTTTCTCTGCCAAGAAAGAGGCTCACACAGACAGCTCAGCATGCATGCCTGTGTGTGTGTGTGTGTGTGTGTGTGTGTGATGAGAGACAGACTGTTATGAATTAGTCCTGATGCAGCTGATGTGCCTTTATGCCAAAATAACATCCGGGAACTGTTAGTGTTACTGCGGTTTTAGAATACTGAAAGTAGCCAGGACCACAGGTCACTCAATTGGTAGTCTTTCCATTTCATTCCATACCTCAAGCTGTTTTCCTCCCCTCAGTTGCCCCTAGTGTTACTGTCACCCATCTTTCACCCCACCTCTTCTCTCTCTCTCTCAGACAAAAGTAACAACACACTGCCCAAGGATTTTAATCAGATAATCACAGAGTGCTTACACAGTATGCCAGGGCTAGCCAGTAATTTGTCACCGCTTAATAAGGTAAATAACCAGACGAAACGACATGGATTCCCAAGACAAGCCAAATATAGCAGAAACTTGCAAGTTCACTTTTAACATTGTTGTGCAATAATGAAGCTTTCTTTAATATTTCAGTTGAGTATTCGTAATGTTGACATTTCATTACGGCACGTACAAGTAACGTTAAAAAATAAACAAAGTAATAATATTTTGGTATAAGCAAGCAACTCTAGCCCGAACTACACGCTGTGCCCAAAAACAACAGTTTTGTTTGTAAAACATTTGTTAGTGTAGGGTAAGTGCATACAAAATAAACGTACACATCGAAAACTCACCATCTCGCCTCACGTTAGAAGGACGCATCACCTTGGTTGACATTACCTGGGCTTGTGCATCCCGGGTAAAACACTCCAGCAGAGCGAGCGCCAGCGCGAGAGCCACGCGCCCTAAGTTATTCATTCTGTCCGTGGCGGTTGCAAAGCACAGTAAAATCCCAAAATTGTAGGAAGGAAAAGTTATCGTAAAAAAAGAAAAATATATCACCTCGTTAAATAAAGACTCAGGGAAATGTTTCCTCACTTTTCCAACTTTTGTGCAGTTCACATTTTTTCGAGTCACTTTTCACAGTCAGACAAGTATGAACTGCCCCAACCTCACCGTGCACGGCTGCTGCTGAAAACGAAGCAGGTTCATATACTCCGGTTCGCGGTCAAACACGTACACTGGCGACTTTTTATTGCTTTATCGCGAGTTAATCCACACGGGTAATTCCATCAGAAATACTCCACATTACTCACATTTATTTGATATTTACAGCGAGATGTAAATGTTTCCCAAAAATGACCTTCGAAGCTGCGGGTGTGAGTGGCCGCGGTTCTCAAACACGCACGCAGTAGTGGGTGAAACTTCAAAGAGTTAGTTGATCCAATGAGTTGATGAGAGAGGAGGGTTGTTCCTCTTCCTTGAACTGGGGCTAGGAAACACGAAAGACCAGAGGAAACATTTTAGTGGATATGACGGCAATTTGGAGGTAACTCAGTAGAAGAGACATTTTAAGGAAAGGTCAAAACTTTATAATTTCGGGTGCCTTGAAAACGAGAAAGGTTGTTTCTTTTTAGTTGTTTCATTGGGAAGGCTTGGGTGTTTTCTTATTAGCCACAGAGGAGATTAGTACAGTGCATTTTTATCTCACTGTTTTACACTTTACTTTAGCAGGTTTAAATATTTACAGTTTTTTCAATAGTAGCCATATTATTCCATCTGGTTACATGCAGATATTTTGAAAATGTTCTGTATGCCCTATGCTTTTCCAGATGTTATAGGATACCACAGCTGTAGTTTACCAATCAACTGTTTATCATGCCCCTGTCCAATGTGACAGTAGTGGTAGGGGGATAATTGTTTGCTGTAACAGGTAAAGTGAATATCATACACATTACATCATATAAATCTGCAAATATTTATGTTTAATGTTGAATGTTCAAGAACACACAGGAATAGCTTGTAAGGCAACATAGAGGCTTTGTTACAGTTGTGTTCAAAAGTTTTCATACCCCTGGAGAATTGGTAATATATGTACTATTTGTAAAGAACATGAGTGAGTAGACAAAATACGTGTTTTTATTTCTTATGGGATTCACATTCAACTGTAGGCCATAGCAGAATGGTACAATCATATAACAAAACATGGCAACCAAGAAATAAAATGAATTGACACCTATTCAAAAGTCTGCATACCCTTAGTTCTTAATACTGTAGCGATCTTGGAATTGCCATTATTCGTCTCTCCAAAGGGGATATCCCTGTTTGGACTAGTGGGTAGTGCACCTGCCTGGGGAGCTGAAGGTTGTGGTTTCGAGACACTGCCCGCTAGACGCTACATTGTTGTTAGAAGTGGGATTGGCTCAGATTGCCATCGGAGAGGCGTGTCTCCGTGAGGGACTTGGTATAGTGAAGTGTGACGACACGCTCTCCTGTTTGGTGGGGGTAGTGTAGCGACCTTGGAATGGCCACTACTCGCCCCTCCAAATGGGATATCTCTTTTTGGAGCGGTGGGTAGTGCACACTGCCCGCCAGACGCTACAATACTGTATATTGCCAACTTTAGCGCCAATGACAGTGTGCAGTCTGTAATAGTTGTCTATGAGACACCAAATTCTTGTAGGTGGTACAGCTGCCCATACGACTAGGCAAAATACCTCCAGGTCATGTAAAGTCTTTGGTTGTCTTGCATGAACTGCACGTTTGAGATCTCCCCAGAGAGGCTCAATGACATTACGGTCAGGATACTGTGATGGCCACTCCAGAACCTTCCCCTTTTTCTGCTGTAACCACTGGAGGGTCAACTTAGCTTGTGCTTAGGGTCATTTTTGTGCTGGAAAGTCCAAGAGCATCTGATGCGCAGCTTTCGTGTAGAAGAATGCAAATTGTCTGCCAGTATTTTCTGATAACATGCTGCATTCATCCTGCCATACATTTTCACAAGATTCCCAGGGCCTTTAGCGCTAACCCCCCCCAAAACATCAGTGAGCCACCATCAAGCTTCACTTTGGGGATGATATTTTGCTCTATATAGGCCTTGTAGACCCCTCTCCAAATATGGCGCTTATGGTTGTGACCATAAAGCTCTATTTTGGTCTTGTCACTCCAAATGACAGTGTGCCAGAAGCTGTGAGGCCTGTCAAGGTGTTGTCGGGGATATTGTAACCAGGCTATTTTGTGGCAAGGCTTCTTTCTGGCAACTTGACCACGCAGCTAATTTTTGTTCAAGTATCATCGTATAGTGGTCCTTGAAACAACCACACAAGTGAACAATTCTTCTGGCAGTTTTGGACGAAATCTGTCTTGGTCTGCCTGACCTCGGCTTGGCAAGAGATCCCTGAATTTTTCACTTCTTAATACAGTGGGGAGAACAAGTATTTGATACACTACTGATTTTGCAGGTTTACACTTCATCTGTGAGAGACGGAATCTAAAACAATATCCAGAAAATCACATTGTATGATTTTTAAGTAATTCATTTGCATAAATGATGTATGGGACAATACCATTTGTATGCAAACAAAAACTTTCCGATACTGTTCTATTTACATTGGTACCCAGTGCATTAGCAATAAGGTACATTCCGGGTTTGCGGTATATTGCCAATATACCATGACAAGTGTCTTTATATGCTTTACATCATGCCTAAAAACAACCCTTAGCCATGGTATATTGGGTATATACCCAGGGCCATTGTTAGGGTTAGGGAATCCCAGGCCTCTCACTTATACAGTAGACAACATTACAATCAGTGGCCCTTGCCAAACCAGGACCCAGTGAATCGTGCTCCCTTTTCCCCACGTTAGTAACAGCCCTGCAAATACCACAGTCACTTGTGCTTTATTGTTTAAAAAAAAAAAAGATCTCCCCCTTGTTGGTAATCGTCTGCTGTCAGTTCCAGTCTTTGTGTAATGTAACACAGTGGAAATATTGTCCATTGTGGTCAACCTTCTGCCTGAGAATTGACTCACAAAATGATTTACTACTTGGTGCATTGTGGGATTGTTGATGTTTTGTACGCTGCTTGCCTTTACCTACCTGAACACCCGAAGCTAAGTACCATTATTATGCCTTACCATTGTAATTGTTTTAGCAACAGCACGGAGAACTGTCGTCTTCAGTTGAAGATAGCGAGTTAGAGGCTCGGCTTCAGACGCAAATGTCAGGCAAGGATTATGTTAGTGTAGAAATGGGAAAAAACGCATCTGTGCCACCAGGAAAAAACAATCGTGGTGTTAGCCCCCCCGGCACAGCTCCCGCAGCCGGGCAAGAACTTTCTCTTGGTCACTAGGTAGAAATGCCAGTCGACCAGTTAAACCTGGGTCGCTGCTAGAGCCGACTGAGATTTTAAACAGGTTTTCCCCACTGGAGTCAGAGTCAAGGCCCGAGCCGTCTTCGGAGGGGAATGATCGACAGGCATTTTCGAAAACTTTGGTAGTCGGCGACTCCATTACCCACAATTTTAGACTATCTAATCAGCTAGCGATCGTTAGCCAGCCTGCTAGCATAGTGCAGTTTTGCCTATTGCGACTTTAACTTGTTCCTGGCTGAGAAAAGTTAAACAAGGAAGCGCTAACAATAGCAACCATATTAAGTTAAAACCTTCCTCAACCTCGGTCACAAATAAAAGAGACTGTATTACCTCGCATCTCAAAATGGGACTCCTAAATGTTAGATCCCTTGCTCCAAAGGCAATTGCAGTAAATTAATTGATCTCTGATCATAAACTTGATGTTATTGGCTTACTGCGCAAAACCAGTGAAAGTAAATATGAATTTACTTTCACTGGTTTTCATTCTTTTGAAGTTTTGCTCAAAGTTAACAAGGCTGATATATCGTTTTACATAGCCACTATTTACAGGCTGCCCAGGCCATATACACATTTCCTCAATGAGTTTCCAGAATTCTTGTCTAACCTTGTAATCATGGCAGATAGTATTCTAATTTTTGGCAATTTAAATATTCATATGGAAATGTCAAAAGTCTTTGAAGCCATAATTTAGTCAATGTGTTTAATCCAACATGTCTCAGGTCCAACGCACAGCCACAATCATACCAAGATTTAGTCCTGTCACAAGAAATAGATATTTTAGATCTAATTTCCCCTGTAAATCCTAGAATATTGGATCACTGTCTTATTACATTTTTCATTAAAACAAGAAGTCCACTCGCTCCACCAACAAAGAGTTTCAAAAGCCATACTATAAATTCTCGGACTACAAATAGATTTCTTGATATTCTTCCAAGCTTGCTCATCAGTGACAAAGTAAATAAATCCACAAAAAATCTAATTGAAGATCTAAACTCTACACTGCGAAATACTTTAGGTATAGTTGCACCACTAAAAACAAAAGAAATATGCAACAAAAATACTAGAGCACTCAAGCAAGCCTCCAGAAAATTGTAGCGAAAGTGGCGCTCCGCAAAGTCCAAGTATTCAGACAAGCCTGGATAGACAGCACACTGAACAACCGAACAACACTCACATCTGCTTGATCAGCGTATTTCTCCAACCTGATTGAGGTGAACAAAAACGATCCAAAATGTCTCTACAGTTGCAAAGTTAACTAAAAATCAACGCTCAACAAATGAAGTGGGTCTTCACTGTAGCTGTAATGATACACATGAACTTCTTTGATGAAAAGATCATCACCATTAGAAAACAAATAACAGATTCCTCCTTAAATAATTACAGTCCCCAAAATCTCAGTTGTCCTGAGAATGTCCTGAACCTCCCTGACCAGGTGTCAATGGGGACACTGGAACATTTTGATCCCATATCGCTCGACATATTCACTAAATTTGTAATGTGTTCTAAACCCACAAATTGTCACCTGGACCCCAATCCAACACAATTACTTAAGGAGCTATTTTCGGTGCTAGGTCAGCCAATGTGGTACATAACAAATTGCTCCCTTTCCTCTGGATGTGTACCAAACTCACTTAAAATAGCGGAAATGAAGCCTCTTCTAAAAAATCTAATCCGGATCCAGACACATTAAACTATATGCCAATATCAAAACTCCCATTCCTCTAAAAAATCTTTGAAAAATTTGTTTT
>JACXGJ010015792.1:0-13069 GCA_016801105.1 Esox niger | reverse complement strand
ATTGCAGTTAGGTTGAGGAGTTGAGTTATCGTGTGAAGGCGGATCAGTTAGGTGGAGGATGAGGGGGGAGGGGTGGAGATGGGGTGGGGGGGGGGGGGGGGGGGGTGGGGGGGGGGGGGGGGGGCTTGGGCGTGGAGAAGATTGGGCGGGGGGGTGGGGGGAGGTGAAAAGCAAGGCCAGTCTTGGCAACATGCTTATTAAAGTTCTCTAATATCAAGAATTTGTCAGTGGTGACTGTGTATGGAAACAGAGGTGCTCTTGTTCTCCATTGATTTGACCGTGTCCCAGAATTTTTTTAAATTAGTGCTACAGCATGCACATTTCTGGTTGAAATAGCTAGCCTTTGTTTCTGACTGCCTGTGTGTATCGGTTCCTGACTTCCCTGAAAAGTTGCAAATCTCAGAAGCTAGTGCGGTATGCCAGAGTATGTTTTTGTGCTGTTGATGGCTGTCAGGTCTGGAGTGAACCAAGGGCTATATCTGTTCTTAGATCTGAACTTTTTGAATGGGGCGTGTTTATTTAGGGTGGTTAGGAACTTGTGTTAGAAGCACAGCCAGCCGTCTTCTATAGACAGTATACGGTCGATGTACTCCTAGATAACCATTGCCATGTCACGACGGCAGGTAAGGATCCAAACGCGGACTAGGGAGGGGCAGGGGAGTGACAGATAGTTCAGTCTAGAGCAAACAGTCAGACGTTTCTTTTACCGGTAACAAAGGCACAGGCGGGCGGCAGACAGAGTAGTCGGGGACGGGCAGGTGGTCAGAACACAATCGGTCGGCAACGGTACAGTCAGGGAGCAGGCAGAGCAGTCGGGGACAGGCAGGTGATCAGAAATTGGGCAGAGAGCAGAGGTACAGGCAGGGCACAGACAATAGTCAGGAATGAGCGAACGGTCGGTACACAGGAAGTCGGGACGAGAGTTTGTGGAGTGCGAGATGTGGCATGCGAATTAAGGACGGCTGGGGTTTTAAGCATATCTTAATTCAAGTCTCCAAGCAACAAGAATTTTGACAATAGATGTGGGGACAAAAAGCTCAAATTGTTTGGGGACTGACCTAGATAAGATGACCGAACTCTGCAGGCTGTCTCTACAATAGATTGCTAAACCTCCACCTTTAGTAGTTCTATCTTGACGGAAGATGTTATAGTTAGGGACTGTTATTTCTGATGGACTGATGGACTTCCTTAGCCAGGATTCAGACAAGGCTAGGATATCAGGATTGGCTGAGTGTACAAGGGCTGTGAGACTTCCTTAGCCAGGATTCAGACAAGGCTAGGATATCAGGGTTGGCTGAGAGTACAAGGGCTGTGAGACTTCCTTAGCCAGGATTCATACAAGGCTAGGATATCAGGGTTGGCTGAGTGTACAAGGGTTGTGAGACTTCCTTAGCCAGGATTCAGACAAGGCTAGGATATCAGGGTTGGCTAAATGTACAAGGGCTGTGAGTGAATCAAATTTAGGGAGCAGACTTCTAATATTAATGTGTAAAAAAGACTTTTACAGTTACAGAACTCAACGAATGGGAGCACTTGGAGAATAGAGAAAGCGGTAGCAGTAACAGGGCCAGGGTTTAGCTCTACGTACCCTAAGGAGCATAGAATGAGAAAGACAGTAATACGGCTAAAGGTTTGGAGAACTTGCCGTTTAGATAGTTGGGTGGAGTGAGTTAAGGGGGTGTATTTCTGAGTGTAGTGAAAAAGATTTTGGGCAGAACAGGCTGCTGGGAATATGGTAGGATGAGTACACGGGAGGTGAGCCAAGGAGTAGGGTAATGGAGAAAGAGGTTGCATTTCTGGATACATTTGTCAGAGGAGGTCTCCGCCACTATAGGCAGAGGGACAAATGGTAAATCTGTGTTAAGATGACAGGAACAGGGGAGTCTACAAGGAAGTGCAACAGTCAAGGCTAACCAGGAGTAAAATAGCCATTATGATTAATTACAGGGGCAACAAAAGTGACAGGTAATGGATAGGCAGATGTACACGGAAATAAAAATATAAAATCTGAGTTCGAGGCAGAGGCCTGGGTGATAATCAAGCAGGTACTGTGTTGAAGAAATGATTTCCTCCAAGCAGTTGGATTGGCAAGGTACTATAGCAATGTGTCTGACAGACCTCGATTGAGTGGTCAGATATAGTGAGGTCCAGTAGAACGACTGACAGGCTATTTAAGATAACCTAGCTTGGAGCTTATGGTGGTTGTTATATGGAGGTTGCTATACGGTGGTAGAGTTGCACCGGTAAGAGCTACTTGAATGCATCTAGTTCATTGTGAAGAGTTCCAGACATGTGGTAGTAAGTGGTAGTCTAATGGGGAAGGCAGAAGTACAGAGAAGAAACCAATATGCGTGGGTAGGTAGTACGCTATGCAAAACTGGCCAGGGTTGTCTGGGCAATATGCTGGTGCGGGGCCTAGGGAAAATTGAGTTAACTGTGGTTGGTTTGGTAGCCTGTCTGTGGATCCAGTGTGTATGGAGATAGCAAAATACAGCTAGTTAGCTATCATGCTCCAGTATTGTGGTGGAAACAATGAATAAATCCAGTGGTGTAGTAAGGAAGATTGGCTGTGCGCTGGGTTGGTGGTGCACTGTGCTGGTATCCGGATGGAGCAGGCCTGGGGACAATGGAGGCCAGCAGTGGCTAGTTGTATGCTAGCTGACTGCCGAAAGATCCAGGAAAGTGTAGCAGAAATAGCGTGTCCGTTTCACAGTGGGTACTTATCTGATGCGGTGGATAAGAAGCAGGAAAGTATTCGAAGTCAGTAGAAACGTTGCTGGATAAAAAGTATGGGGAAAACATTACGGACATGGACAAGAACATAAACATAGACAAAAAAAGCCATGGGACATCTGGATGCTACGGATACAATGTCATAATTTCTGTGTAGGCTATTGGCGTTTCTTTATTAAGAATGCAACATTGGACCCTGTCAGTTGTGAGTGATGATTTTATAACTTTAAGAACAGTTTGTATTTGGTACTTTATAAATGCAAAACAGATGGCTGACATAAGCATAAGCACTTTCCTCATCCCTGATTTTTATTACTTTTCTACCAATGTTGCTTATGTGTTGAATGGTTTATCTGGATAATTTGGACCAATGAGTTGGTGTTAGAGACTGGTATGGCAAGCAGCTGAATTGGGCCTTGGAGAATCTTTCTTTCAGTGTTGAATCCAGAACAGTATCCCTATCATTCACTGTCCTTCATTTGTTATCTCATCTTGTTGTGATGAAAAGGAGCAGGTGGGAGTGAAGAAAAAAGAAAACAGGCCTATTTATCCTGCAGAATTTATGTCAAGGCTCCACAACACAGGTTTTTAAGTGGCATAATGAGATTTAGATGTCCCTTTCTATTTCAAAGAATTACAGTGCCCAAAGCATTCTATGCCACAAATCTCGCCCCCAGAAACGAAGGACATGTGGGTGTTTGTGCATGGATGCATGCACAAATCCATGTGTATATGTACTTGTGTGTATGCATCATGTGTGACTGTATGCGTGTGTCAGAGAGAGAGAAGAGGTATAGTGAATGTGAAAAGTGGATTGGACTGGATTGGGGGAGGTTGTGTGATAGTTTGTGCCAAATATCAAACATAGTTTACATTCTCATTGTAATGTATTAAAATGTTGACATGGCAAAATGGATTCACAAAATGCTGCATTAGAATCTTAATTTCTTTGATAAATTGCCTGAAACCACTGAATCACTAACTTCTTCCTCCCTCCTACCTTCCCCAACTCACCCCTCCTAGGGCTCAGTTTTCTTTTTCAGAATCTTCTTAAACCTCTTCTAATCTGATCTGCTTACTGTGCGAGGGTGAAAGGAGTGTGAGCCTAAAAAAGCATTCTTTTTCTTTTGCCTTGTGCTTCTACTGCTCTAAACGCTGGGTCAGTAATATTCAAAAAGTGCCTCATCTCCCTCTCAGCTTCTGTTCTGATTTACTCAGAGGCTCACACATGTCCTTTCTCTACCCGGATTGCCTCTTTCCTATTTCCTTGTCATCCCTGTCTCTAAGTGGGGGCTAAAAGCTGCCATCACACCCCACTAAATCTAATCATTGACGTATGAATTACAAACATATTATACAGTGATGTCCTGCTGATGTATGTAGAATGTGGTTTACTTAACTGGATAGACAGGATTTGTTGACTGTTTATTTTGTGGTGTGGGCTGCCCTTAATATCAGTAAACATAGTTCCATGCTTACATGAGCATAGCTGTTATATAGATGACTGTAATTAGGCCTTCATAATTGTCCCAGACCAATCGTAAGGCCATTCTACATACCCCTAGAAAACTGATATCTGGAAGACAATTTCTTAAGCCAATGCATTGTACTAACAGTGGCGTCATTAGGTCTGTGGGCTTTGGGGGGTTTTATTTGACCGTAAGAATCAAGGTTTTTATTGACAGTGGGGAAAAACACAGAGGTTTGGGTGGATACAGGAATTGAATCCTTGCCTCAAGCGTCTTTAAATCCTTGAAACTCTTGTATGTGTTACTTCTGTAGTTCATGTTGTTGTAGTTAAGGTTTGATGTCACTAAAAAGTTGTGATTGCAAGTTGATTTTAAGTCAGATCCCAGACTACGGTTTACTGAATTCTTCAAAACTACATATAGAGAATAATCTAATAGAGATGTAGCATAGCCTTGAGGCTTATGATGGGATTTGGACTGTTTGCTGGGTAAAAAGGCCTGTACAATTCTTCTCTAAGAGGTCATGGATGGAAGCATGACGAGGACCTACATTTTAGTCTGGTATTGTGACCATTACTTCAGCTGGCCAGAAAAAAATATTTTATTGAGATGGGCTGTGTCTGTGTGAGCGTTAGCGTGAGCGAGAATTCAAGTCATCAAGTCATCAGAAAATAATCAGTTTCTAGGATGCTGCGGCTGAAAGAAAATGACAATAAATAACAGAAAGGGCAGGTATGCTTTTACACATGGAATGTGTGGAATCATTGTTCTGAGTGGCTTGTTGTGTTTGATATGGATGACTGCACCGCAGCCCTTGTGATTGTGCTTTGCTCCCATTGTTCCTGTTGATTTACAGCACTAGGCTGAATGTTTTATAATGGTCTTAAGTAATGTGAGTGAAGTCCTATTGTTTATTGGGGCTTGATTGTGAATTGTGAGAATGGCTTGGAACTGTCATCTTAATAGAGAAGCCTCCTCTGTGTAAAGCCTGTATAGCTTTAACATCGGCACCCAATCAAAAGAAAATGAGGGTAAAACAGATTTATTTCACCACTGTTTCTATTTCAGAAAAAAATCACTTGCATTAATGGAAATCCAAATATTCCAGCATTACCAGAGGATGATAATGTAAATTCAAGTTAATATTGCCGTAATGCAGTCTGTGACAGTTTGCCATAATGTGCTCTTGCTGGATTAGTGGTTCATTAAACAGGTTTGCCATGCAAAGCTACTGTCAGATTTTTGTCCAGAAAGAGAGAAAATGGGTTAGAAACAGTAGCAAAGTAATGTCTTAGATTTAAAATCCCCCATTCTTATTATGGTCATCTAATCTCAAGCATGTGAGTTCCCCTTTTTGGATGCAAAGCTGCGATTTCAGAAGCCTTTGTCATCATACCAGACAAAACAGTGTAACCACATATCATGCAGATTTTTCAAAACAGTTAAGGAAAATTATATTGTCTCATACATGGATGCATCAAAATAACAATGAATATTCATCTCTTATTTTATATTTGCATTTTGATGCAGCCAAAATTGTTGTACAAAGTATTATTCAAAAATATGTATTTTAAAAATGATCAACAATATTTCCATGAATGGTGATTTAGTTTAGAAAACTAGATTGTATTTTCATGCCTTCGGTAATCAAATGCATTTTTTTAGCAAACAAACCCTTAAAACGCCATGAAAGCGTTGTCCATAATCCACATCAAAATACCACTTTTGAGATCTAGGAAATAACAAAGAAAGGTGGATTGTTGAGTTTTGTTACCCTTTAAATTGAGCAAGGCACATAGCACTGTTGTTTGGTTAGTGGTGTTCCTGCACTAGGCCTAGCAAAAATGTATTTAAAAGCGGTGGAACTCAGTTAATCTCATCTCTCATCTCAACTTCATCCGCTTATCTGGTATCGGGTCACGGGGGGCAGCAGCTCCAGCAGGGGACCCCAAACTTCCCATTCCCGAGCCACATTTGCCAGCTTTGACTGGGGGATCCTGAGGCGTTCCCAGGCCAGTGTCGAAATATAATCTCTCCACCTAGTCCTGGGCCTACCCCGAGGTCTACTCCCAGCTGGACGAGACAAGAACACCTCCCTAGGGAGACGTCCTGGTGGCATCCTCACCAGGTGACCGAACCACCTCAGCTGGCTCCTTTCGATGCAAAGGAGCAACGGCTCTATTCCGAGTTCCTCACGGATGACTGAGCTTCTCACCCTATCTCTAAGGGAGACGCCAGCCACCCTTCTGAGAACTCATTTCAGACGCTTCTACCCGCGATCTAGTTCTTTCGGTCATGACCGAGCATTCATGACCATAGGTGAGGGTAGGAATGAAAATTGACCAGTATATCGAGATTTTTGCCTTCCGGCTCAGCTCTCTTTTCATCACAACGGTGCGGTAAAGCCAATACAATACTGCCCTCGCTGCTCTGATTCTCTGGCCAATCTCCCGCTCCATTTTCCCCTCACTTGCGAACCGATGATGCCATCCGGACCACATCATCTGCTAAAAGCAGCGATGAGATCCCCACCCCGACTCCGCCTCTATCCTGTCCATGAACGTTACAAACAGGATTGGTGACAAAGCACAGCCCTGGCGGAGGCCAACCCCCACCTGGAACAAGACATTCTGGTCCCCCTTTTTGAACAGGGGAACCACCACCCCAGTCCCCCACACCATAGGCATTGCCCCCGATTCCCACACAATGTCAAAGAGGCGTGTCATCCAAGACATCCCCTCCACATCCAAAGCTTTCAACATTTCTGGATGAATCTTAACGGAGCTTTGCCACTGTTGTTTAACTACCTCAGTGACTTCTGCAAAGGAGATTGACGATGCTTCTCCATCAGCCTCCAGCTCTGCCTCTACTATAGAGGGTGTGTTAGTGGGATTAAGGAGTTCCTCAAAGTGTTCCTTCCATTGCCCAATAACCTCCTCATTTGAGGTAACCAGTGTCCCATCCTAAGTCACTGCTCACAAGAGTGTGTTCATGGCTAAAAGGGATATAGCTCATGTCAAAATGATAATGTGCTTTGACTCTGGTGTCTGCCTTTCCATTCAATTTAGCACAGAGAGAAATCTGATTGCATCCTGTAGTATGCTATCTGTAAGTGGCAATAACAGCTGGAGCTAGTTAAATATTGACAAATATTTGCAAGTTTTGTATTGCAGACCCATCAAAATAAACTCTTAGATTTTTTTTGGCAAAGTCTAATCTGGCCTTTATATTCTTGAGGCTTATAAATGGCTTGCACCTTTTAGTGAACCCTCTGTATTTGCTCTTATGAAGTATTCTACTTCATGTTAGACTTGGATAATGCCTTGCTTACCTCCTGGATAGTGTTCTTCAGTTGGCTACATGTTGTGAAGGGTTTTTTCTTTGCCATGGAAAGAATCCTACAATCATCCACCACTGTTGTCTTCTGTGGACATCCAGACCTTTTTGTGTTGCAGAGCTCACCAGTGCGTTCTTTTTTTCTCTGAATGTACCAATCTGTTGATTTGGCCACTCCTATTGTTCCTGCTACGTCTCTGATGGAATTTTTTTGCAGCCTAAGTAAGGATGGCCTGTTTCACTTGCATTGGGCGCTCCTTTGACTGCAAGTTCTGGGTTTAGAGCAACAGCTTTCAAATGTTAATGTCATACCTGGAAACAACTCTAGATCTTTTTTACCTGCTTAATTGATGAAGAAATAAAAAAGGAATAGCTCACACCTGTTCATGAAATAGTTTATGAGTCAACTTTCAGCCCATATTTATTATTTAGGTGTATCTTGAAAACATTTTGTTAAACATCCAAAATAACAAAAGTTGTTTTAGTGTCCAGATATTTTCGGACTTAACTATATTATCAGTGGATACCAAGGATTACAGTGAACAGAAAACCACTTTTCTTGTAATTAAATTAATATGCTTTGAACGTAAACTAAATCTGGATAAACATGTTTGAAAAATAGTGAAAAACTATAAGAATAGAGTTATCACCCAGCAGTATAATAAAAGATGACATTAACGTGCAATGTTCTGATACATTTAAATGTATATGCTTTAAAGGTATAGTTTGTCTAGAAATCGTATTTATCCAAAAATGCACTTACAAGAAGTTAGTCCAGTCAACATTTGATCAATTTATCCTCTGTGTATTCTGGTTCGAACAAGGTTCAGTATTTTTTCAGTAGAAGTATTTTTCCTGGGGCATCTGTGAGAATGCCGACACCCGCCTGAAACTGCTGTTGTTGAAACAATGTGGTGTTTACTGCTTTAATTCAAACATGTGTCACAAGGCTGGTGGCAGGTCACAAATCCAGAGACAAACTGGTGATGGTAATCCATGGTTCTAATGATGAAAGAAAACAAAACAAACTTATAACAGCTCCAGTGACTGGGTGCCTGAAAACAACACAACAAACCAAAATACTCCACACCCAGTGTGGGCAAACATTCCACATGAATAGGTTCCCCAATTGGAGGCAACAATCTACACCTGCCTCCAATTGGGGAAACCTAACTACGTAGAGATGCCTAGAGGCATCTATCTTTGTCCCGTCCTGACTATGGCCCCCAGCCCAGTGCAAAGATGGCTAGGGGCATAGCCAGGACGTGACAACATGTCTGTTTTCATATGGCCAAAAAAAAAAGAAAAAAAAAAAGATTATTGCCCACTATAATCCTAATTTGTGGATTGCTGTGTTTGCAACCTACATCTCTGATATTCCTGAATCGTGTTTTAAATGAGAAATATTTTGGTAAAGTAATAATGTTTTTTATTAAGCTTGGCCATGTTGTAATAAAAGTTTTAATAACAAAATAATACAAAGATTAACAGTTATTTCTGTTATGCAGATGTGCTCATGTTTGCATACCCTTGGAGAATTGGTAATATATGTACCATTTGCAAAGAAAACATGAGTGAGCAGGCAAACCATGCCTTTTTGATTTTTATGGGATTCACATTCAATGTTATGCCATAACAAAATGGCACATTCATAAAACAAAAGATGTTTTCTGATTCCATCCATTTGATATCCACTAACAAAATTAATGCAACCAGAAGTCAGGGGAGAGCCATCTTTATTCAGCATTAGGCTACGATGTTAACCTTCCATAGTTCTTTCATTTTTCTCCAATAATTACAAGTTAACACAGACTTTTTGGCCAATACACATAGTAGGCGGTCAATGATTGTAGCCAACCATTACACAGTCTATTATCATCCACTAAGAAAGGTTTATCCTACATGGTACGTTTGCATTGTATGTTCCAAGCTATGGTCCATGGGTCTATCGATATAATTTATGACAGTCGTATGAAACTAACTTTTTTAACTTAAAGACATCATTTTCTTTACTTTCCCTTACTTCTACAAGATTTTTATAATTACTACACACGTGTCAACCTGCTATCCACCTAGCAAGGACTTCGTGACGAATAATGGTTTCTCACATATATAAGAGTGGCCTATATTAGGTCTTGTAATGCACATGTGACACACTATTCAGTCTAGTAAGCACTTCCAATCATAACAGGGAAGGTATGGAATCTTCGGTGGAGTCTCTGGACTAAGAATACAAAAATTATTTCAGCGTCAACGTCTTGCGTGTCCTCACCACAGGTTTCCATTGCCTAAAAAGCGACATTTCTAGGTCTACTGTTGTTCCAGATGTTTTCATCTGGATATTCATGCTGATTAAACTGACTTGTTCTTTTAGAGTGGTTTGACTCACCACTATTCCATCCATTTGATATCCATGAACAAAATGTATGCAACCAGAAGTCAGGGAAAGACATCTTTATTCACCATGAGGCTACGATGTTAACCTTCCATAGTTCTTAAATTTTTCTCCAATAATTACAAGTTAACACAAACTTTTATGCCAATACACATAGTAGGTGGTCAATAATTGTAGCCAACCATTACACAGTCTATTATCCTCCACTAAGAAAGGTTTATCCTACATGGTATGTTTGCATTGTATGTTCCAACCTATGGTCCATGGGTCTATCAATATAATTTATGACAGTCGTGTGTGCAATTCCTAGCAGCAGGTGTGGACAGAATATTTGGGGCCCATCAGTAATGGCAACCACATCTTATCTATTGTCAGTTGTTCAGTGTTAGTCAGCAAATTTTCTCATACCATTTCCTGTCAATGGCAACAACAAAAAAAATGAACTGACCCCTGTTCAAAAGTCTGTACATTCTTAGTTCTTAATACTGTGTATTGCCCCCTTTAGCATCAATGACAGAGTGCAGCCTTTGGTAATAGTTGTCTATGAGGCCCTGAATGCGGTGACCCTTCAAATTACAGCCCATTACTAACAGGGCAGTTCCCACATAACTGCGTAGTAACAAGAATGTATGTAGTAAGAATGGGTAGTTATGCAGGGAACAATGTAGTTGTTACTTGTACTTACATGAACGAAGAATGACAATACTCCAGAACTACTTAGTAAACAGGCAGGTGATTGAAAGCCATTTTAAATGTCTATAATTGTCATTCTTATTGGTGCATATGAATTTACCATTTAAATGTGACTTCACGAATCACTTTATTGCAAGTTCGCTCACAGAACTAAGGTTTTAGGATACATTTTTCACGATGACAACACATGCTTTGGGCAATCGGTTCTTGCCAAACCAAAAGCTGCATTGATATCAATCACAAATGTATGAATTGATTATAGATGTGTGTTAAGAATCAAGCCAAATGCACTTACCTGTTAGGTGACCTAGGCCCCACTGCTTCTCCTCGAAAATAGGCGCCCACATGAAAGTTTTACTGGTGTAAATTTGTTGTGTTGTTTCCAAATGTTGATACAAATAATATCAATTAGCTTGTGGTGGAAATACACATAAAAACGAGTCTGATAAAAAGCAAATAAATGTGACAAATTATTATTTGCTTTCAGTTAATACTCCGTAACATACCTTCACACCTTCATCGTGTTGTATTATATTCTTTTCAATAACTTGCGTACTTTACCCTTACTTACCATCAAAGTTCCTAGTAAATCCATCATCTTGAACTAGTTCTCATATGGTACCAACAACACTTACAGTGTAAGTACTAGGAAAGAAGGCTGTAATTTGAAGCTGTGTCCTTTCCCACATAGTTACAGTGTAGTTACAAGGAAAGAGGGCTATAATTTGAAGCAGTGTCTTTTTCCATTTAGTTACAGTGTACCCACAAAGAAAGAGGGCTATAATTTGAAACGGTGTCTGTTCCCACATAGATAAACAGTACTTACACCTACCAAGCAAGTATGTTTGGTGCAGTCAAAGCAGTCTGATTCACAGTAGTTCAAAAATTTAACATGAACTAATTAATGAACATTATAAATGAGAGGGTATGTTCAAAATAAAACAAACCTAAGACGGAAAGGAATCAAAAGAGAATTTGGATATCTGCACAATTTGGACAAAGATATAATGACATTAAAAAAACACATATGCCAATTATAAACATTTTATTAAAATAAATAAAAATAATGAAATACTATTACAAACAACTACTGCACAACCACTGCTATCTGAACCTACTGATTTGAAATATACAGCTCTGGAAAAAATTAAGAGACCACTCCTAACATCTCTACATGTATGGCAGCCATTCCATTCCAGTGTCTGTTAAATTCCCACTCAGGCACCCCTCATTTTACTTGATGAGGTACTGATTAGGTGATTACCTGAACCAAATCTAATTTGACGAACAAAAGTAGAAAAAACACTGCGGTGATCATCGCTATCCTCTTGCAGTAGAACCATCTGGATGGCAAAAACAGTGAAAGAAGTACCTCAAAGGTAATTTGAATAAAAAAACTATTCAGCAGGACGAAGTGTTGTAAAGAAAAGCTTTGGGTGAGGAAAAGATGGGTTTGATTCTGGCATTACTGGCAGAGGAATGCAGTGAACGTCTGGTTGCTTCTATCCTGAAAATTTTAAATATGGTGGGTCATAAGAACAAGGTCAAGCAACAGATATTGGGGACAACAAAGCTACAGACTAGCAGAGGGCGAAAATTTCTGTCCACGGACCGAGATGACCGTCAACACATTCGAATGGCGTTCAACAAACATTGGATGACATCAAGTGACTTACAAAAAGAATGGCAAACAGCAGCTGGGGTGAAGTATACGGCAAGGACCGTTGGAAACAGGCTCCTAGGGGCAGGGCTGAAGTCGTGCAATCATCAATGAGAAACAAAGAAGAGCCAGGCTGACGTTTGCAAAAGACCATCATGATTGGACGATAGAGGAATGGAGTAAGATCATCTTCTCAGACAAGTCAAATTTTCAGCTTTGCCCAACAACTGTTTTCCCATGGTTAGACGTAGGCCTGGAGAGGCCCACAAGCCACAGTGTCTCACAACCACTGTAAAATTTGGTGGAAGATCAGTGATGATCTGGGGATGCTTCAGCAGGCAGATATGAGTATGTGAAAAATACATGAATCAAGCCAAGTAAAATGTTTTCCTAGATGAACAATTGTATCCTTCTGCTCTAACAATGTTTCCCCAACTCTGAGATTTTTTTTTTTTACAGCAGGACAATGCTCCATGCCACACAGCCAAAATGGACGAAGATTCATTCTGTTTGACCTCCTGGCTGACCGACAGTAGTCTCAAGATTCTCTCTTATGGGATCCTGGAATCATGGACGATACTAGGAACCTGTCATGTCCTGGCTATGCCCCTAGCCATCTTTGCGCTGGCTGGGGCCATAGCCAGGACATGGCCTAAATAGGTGGCTCTAGCCACCTCTATGTGCTTTGGTTTCCCCAATTGGAGGCAGGTGTTCGTTATTGCCTCCAATTGGGGAACCTACTTATGTTGAATGTTTGTGCACGTAGTTGTGGTTTATTTTGGT
>JACXGJ010015791.1:0-13072 GCA_016801105.1 Esox niger | reverse complement strand
TACATACAGCATGGCCTTCCCTCACATACAGCATGGCCTTCCCCACATACAGCATGGCCATCCCCCGTATACAGCATGGCCTTCCCCACATACAGCATGGCCTTCCCCACATACAGCATGGCCTTCCCCTACATACAGCATGGCCTTCCCTCACATACAGCATGGCCATCCCCCATATACAGCATGGCCTTCCCCACATACAGCATGGCCTTCCCTCACATACACAATAATTGATGGCTAACCTGATCACCTGCAGTAGCTAGAGCGAGACGTGACGAAGGCAGTCCCATCCGACCATGGTTTAGGGTAAAACACACATTTGGGTGTAGTGTTAGAATTGGGGCTACATTTAGGTCTGGTGGATGCCCAGAACACAAGCCAGACTTAGGTGGAACACGACAAAATTAAATCCGTTGTCACATAAACCCGACCCCTCCACCGGTCCTGCTCTTGCTAGATCCCGTACTGTATGTAATCAACTGCTTTGGGTCCATGGAGACCTTAAAGCGCTGGGTGAAATGCCATGTTTTCAGGGGGATCTGATTGGGCCTGTCCCCTTAAGATTAACTGAATCAATCCGTTGCTACTTACTAATGAGAAACAGAGAGAGGGAGATTAAACTGGCTTTTGTTGTAATAGATCCATCTCTCCGTTGTGCCTGGCCTCTGATGTCAGGACTTCCATTTAAGCTTGATCAATACTGCCTGGGTAAGTAACCGGTAGATGTCTTCGTCCCCCTGCAGATGGAGTCAGCAGACATCTTTGTAACTGTCCCTTTCTCTTTTCTCCTATTTTCCTCCTGAGCTACTTCCCTTTGTCCTCGGTCCTTTTTCTTTCTCTCCTTATCCATGCACACCCCCAGTCTCTCCATCAGGCCCTGTCTCTCTTTCCCTTTCTCGCTCTCTGTCAGTCTATCTCTCTATCGCAGTGCTCCTCTTTCTCTGTCTGTCTCTCTCCTCCTCTCTGTCTCTCTTTCTTTTTGTCTTGCTCACTTTCGCTCTCTTGCTCTCTTGCTCTCTCTCTCTCACACACACACACACACACAAACACAGACACACACTCCCCTCTTTCCCTGCTGTTTAATTACAGACATTTTCCAGCCTGGTCAGTGTGAGCTGATGTGGCAAGGCTCTCAGCCTCCCGCTGTTTCTGAGGCATGATGGGAAATTATAGATGGCCTTCTGCTGTCATCCTGTAACTCACGGTTTGTTGCTAATCATCTGCCAAGACCCTACATTTGACATTTACATTTTAGTTGTTTAGGAGATGCTCTTATCCCAAACGACATACAGTAAGTCCGTACATTTTAAAAGAACTTGGTGAAGCAGTCATACAGTTTAGCAGTAAGTGCATCTTAATCAATTAATTTGTTACTGGCAAAAGTAAGTGCTGGACAGAAGAACATAAAAATAATTATAATAATAAAACTCGCTTTTTCATACTTGTGGAAAAAGCAATTTTTTTTAAGTATGAAAAGGTGTGTTTTCAGTTGTTTTGAAAGTAGGTTGAGACTCAGGAGTGAGCACGCCTTCCAGCAAAGGAAGAGCAGCTCACCCTTTTCAAGGTTAAACTTGAGGTGGTTGGCCAACAACCAATTTAGAAGACGGGAGAGAGGATAGGTCTGAGGAGAGAGCAGTTGGGAAGAGAGGAATCGGAGGGGGCTGACAGGGTAGAGTTGCAGGAGAGCAAAAGATAGAATGAGAGAACGAGGTTTGGTGGTGAGATTCGCTGTAAGACAGCGTCTAGTAAAGATTGGATCTAGTGTATCGCCTGCTTTGTGAGTAGGAGTTGACAAGGAAAGGATGAGGTCAAAAGAGGAAAGAGGAGGAAAAAAGTATTAGAAAGAAATGACTCAAAGGCAGATGTTGGAAGGTTGACCCCGAGTGGTGAGCCTTGATCTGGGAATGAACTGATCAGCTCATTGGGGAAGTCACCAAGAGAACTTAGAAAGATAGATGACAACATATCCAGCTTGAATAGAAAGGTCACACTGACAGCATGGTAGAAACAAGTAGCCATGTGAGGCCAACCACGGCAACCAGATGCTCTTGGACTATGGGAAAACACATAGTCAGATAAAGACTATATACACACACACACACACATACACACACACACACACACACACACCAACACACCTTAGAGTGTGTAATTTCTGTTGGTTAAATCATCACAGTGACCACAGCTGTTAGGGCCAAAACTTGCTGGGTGAGTCAAAACCTACAGCACCATCAGGGTGGAAATCAACCACACATTAGTTCCCTCTATTTATCTGCCTGTCTGCCGTTCCATGTTTGTCTTTCCTTTGACATCAGAACCCTTGACTGACAGCTGCACAATGGCTGAATGAGGCTTTTGGGGTCACGGTGGTGTGTACCCTGTACGGCAGCGCTGTCACCAACAAGTGGAACTACAGTGGAGCCCTGCATAGAGCCTACTGAGGGGCCCGCAGAGGGATCTACAAAGAGCCTACCGAGGGGCCTGCAGAGGGACCTACAAAGAGCCTACTGAGGGGCCTGCTGAGAGCATACTTTGAGCGGCCTACAGAGGGGCCTGCAGAAAGCCTATTCAGGGGCCTGAAGAGAGCCTACTGAGAGGCCTACTGAAAGCCTACTGAGGGGCCTGCAGAGGGGCCTGAGGAAATATTTTTGAAGGGCCTACAATGAGCCTACTGAGGGGGCTAAAGAGAGGCTACACAGGGGCCTACATAGATCCTACTGAGAGGCCTACAGAGATCCTTCTGAGGGGCCTACAGAGAGCTTACTGAGGAGCCTACAGAGAGCCGACTGAGGGGCCTACAGAGAGCCGACTGAGGGGCCTACAGAAAGTCTACTGAGGAGCCTACAGAAAGTCTACTGAGGGGCCTACAGAAAGTCTACTGAGGGGCCTACAGAAAGTCTACTGAGGGGCCTACAGAAAGTCTACTGAGGGGCCTATAGAAAGTCTACTGAGGGGCCTACAGAAAGTCTACTGAGGGGCCTATAGAAAGTCTACTGAGGGGCCTACAGAAAGCCCTATTCTGTATACTCAGGTTCCCTAAATAACTTGCAGCAGTTTACTTTAACATATTGCAGAAACTTTTACCCAGGGCAACTCACCTTCATCTTAAGCCAGCTAGGTGGGACAACTGGGACACGGAGAGTACATTTAATGATGTATATATCAGTGAAGGCAATGCTAAAAGGCTTCCCCAGACTAGAACCTAAACCTACAGGACACTCCTCCTCTTTTCAGAACTTCACAAGAGTAATAATTCATCATTATTTGTTTTACTTTTCAGTAAACATTTTGTGAAAATACCGCATAGACAAGGGTGATGATATAAAGCAAGGGGCCGTTATGTCATAAGCATGTTAAGTGATGTCCAATTGTAAATTAAACAAACCACATCTCCATTGCTACAGTATACTGTATCAGCAGCATATTAAGGGCACAGTGATTACAATTGTTCCCATAGGGCTTTAGCTGCCTTTCCCGTTACTGTAGCGATTGAAGAGGAGCTGTGTGCTTAATGTGTAATGCTCAGCACTACAGCCGTCCCGGAGCCGCCGGCTGAATGTGGGCAAAACGGCAGGGCCATACTAAACTGGTGTGACTGAGGATGCTCTTACAGAGGGGAGGATGAGAGTGGTAGGAAAATACACACACACACACACACACACACACACACACACACACACACACATATATATATATATGCACACAAACACACAAAGAGTCCCTGGGGCCAGGAGGAGCTGACAGTAAATAAAACTAGAGTCCCTCCCTAATTAGCTCTGTGCCTCAGGGTGAAATCGCAGTGAAAAGTGTGTCAGACCATCTCTATACTGGACACTACAACTACTATCTCTGAATACCGAATACTACAACTACTGTCCTTTAATACTGAACACTTCAGCTACTGTCCTTCAATAAGGACACTATAACTAATGTCTTTGTATACTGGCACTACAGCTACTGTATGAAAGAATCACATGATTGCATTTCTCTGTACTTGAATCAGTTGAATCATGAATAACATGAACTCTTTTGAAGTAGTGAGTACTAAGTAAAGCTAGTTCAGTAATATCAGTAATAGTAATTGTAATTGTGTAACACATAAATGTTTTATGTGTGTATGTGTTGACACCACCTCTTAAGGGATTGTTTGAAATACTCAAATAATTTCTATAATATTTTACTGTACACACAGAATAACAGCAACAAAACATGTATTGCAATTAATACCTTAAAATGTATAAATAATTATAAAGATATGCATTAATTGACAAAAAAGCTTATTAAAAAACAAATTCGCTGAGTTGAATATTTTGTAGCACAATTAAATTAATCCACTTTATGAGAGATGGGAGTCATGTTCTCATTGGTCAACCTGTGTGCCTACGTTCTTGTGATTCAATTTCAGTTTTCCTAATCTACACTGAGTCCTGTGATCATTAGAATTCCAAATTAGCTGCACTGATGCCAACATTTCTTCCTGTTTTTAAATTATTTTTCATGAATGGTAATTGAACTTATTAATTTTATTTAGTACCAAAATGTTTTAATGATAAGGTTTAAAAAATGTACAACCTTTTTATAGTTAACCTAGGTACTCCTTTAAATGTTAAATTCAAGTCTGTATGTTAATACAAGGCAATCCCATGTTACATCCTATAAACTGAAAGAGTAAATGTAATGCATATAACTACATACATAAATATGAAACTAGAAACAGGATTTTCGTGATCTTACGGTCTGTGTGGCTGATACACATTTCCATCAGCAGCAGAACGCTTGTGCCCCCTGCTGGCAATTGGCAGAAACAACATAATGGAATTAACTGTCTCTTGACATGCTGCAGCTGCCCAACATTTTTACATGATGTTTAAAGAAAATGAAAAGAAATGAAAGAAAATGTTTAAAACCTGTGGTAATAATGACTAATAATGAGTCCATTATAAGTGAAAAACTGTAAAGGAAAAAAGTGTGACACTTTTCACCGTCACAGTTTTCTTACTGTTGTTGTTGAAGAAATTCTGAAGATGAGCCTCGGTATTTTGCTTCTACCCACTGGTCTTATGTCATCATTACAGCATTCATTTTCTTTGTTGTTATAGTTTCACAAACAGGAATGTCAATTTCACACCATCTATGGATTTCAGCTTCAAACTTTAACCTCCCTCAGCCAACTAGTGTATGAAATAAAGGATTAATTAATGAAGGATTAACCAGAAGGAGAAGCAACGATGACATCCATGCTCGCGATCAATCCTCAGGCTGCATTCACTGAGTAGATTTTCCTTTTCATACAAACTAGTTGAAACGTGGAAGAGAGAGGTAGGCAAACTGAGATGGAGAGAGAGACAGTTAGAGACAGAAAAAGACAGAAGTTGAGAGAGGGAGAAAGAGACCTGCGGGGGGTGAGAGAGCGCGATGGTAAGGAGGGTTTTTAAAGGAACACCGGATTTACACTCGCTGAATCCTTAATCTCTCTGAAACCCTGGGTAAAGCAGGATGAAGGGGGTAGGAGGTTGCTCCAAGGAAGTAATTCCTAGTGTCATAGGGGTAAGAGAAAATGATCAGGGGGTTAAACCCATCTGGTCCTGGACAAAGATCCAGACCTAAAGAGGTGACGGAGTGGCTCATTGTGAGGCAACGTGGCTCAACACGGATAGAAAGGAGCGGGAGGACCAGCTAAAGAGAGTGATGGACAAAGACTAAGCTGTGAGGGACTCCCCTTCCTCAGAAACACATTTTTCCAGTCCTCCACCCAGAAAGAGGGTGCACACTCATGGGGTCTTTGTCAGTGCAGCTTTGAATGAGAATAAGGCTACGGCTTGGATTGTGTCTGGCAACGTGGAGTGGGTTTGGGTGTTGGCTGGAACAGACTCACATGTGGGGACAGACACAGTATGAGAGGAGACAAGCACACGACACACGTCATGAACAGAGCCTAGCACCGTCCCTGTAGGCATAATGAGCTCTGAGTGCAATGTGTCAGTCACCACTGTAATGCTAGCTCTCTAATTAACCACATCAATAATGCTTCTTTGGCACCAACTCTATCGCTGTCTCTTTTTGCCTGGAGAACATTTAACTAAGACTGGATATGGCCTTAACCCCACTCCAACCTCTATCTCTATGTGTATACACACACACATATATATATATATATATATATATATATATATATATATATATATAAAACATTTTCCTTTCTTTTTCCTTTTTTTGTCTTTTGCCACAAAATGGTTAGATACAGTAGAGGAAGTTTGGCCAAGTTGGACTTTCCTGAATGAGTGTGGATATCGTGTGAGACAGGGAGAGGCTGAATTCCTCCACAGGGGAAGGATGTGTAGTGGGTCAGAAAATGCAGTACGATCTCCAGAACAGCTTCTAGACCAATGAGGACAGAGGAATGCAACATGTTTCATACTGAAACGCATTAGAGCTTGTTACAAACACCAAAGAGACAAATCTCCCAATGGCAATTAATGTTAGCCCCTAGAGAGAAAATGGATTACACAGAATGCAGCATGATCATTGATGTTAATTAAATTTATGATGAAGCTGTAAATAATGCATGTTTTTGTCATTAAGTTAGGACTAATCTGCCTTGTGAAACAGCTTACTTCATACAGATGCATCTTTTAATTACCCAAAGCCAGGCCATTTTATTTCATTCATTTAATTTCTGTTCTCGTTTTAACACCTTTTTAGCAAATTTCAACAGGCTTCATGATGCTGCCTCATAACAACAACTCCCAATGGATGCGGGAGAATTGAAGATTTAGGTGAGAACTTACCTGATGATCTCAGTTAGATGTGCAGGTGCAGAGAGCTTTACTGAATCAAGACTGACAGCCATCTTTGAACCGCCAGTCACCTATGGACATTTATTTTGGATAGCGAATGAAGGGAAGATTAATAACATACAAAAAGCTAACACGCCTGTACCGCTGTCACATATTTTACACGGACCGAGCTTGGCCCAAGTGAACATGAAGTTCCACCATTTGGGGTCTGACTCATAGGTTGTAAGACGGCTGCCTCACCTAAGATGGTCTCAGACAAACGGTCTCAAGTAAGACCATTTGTCTGTCTATGGGGGTCATTTAAATAACAAAATAAATAACAATTTAGACTCTCCCCCCATTCAGAACTGTCTCTTAGAGGTCATATTGTTCATTGCCAGGTTGCCGATTATCCCTGCTACTTACGCCACATTAGCATTAGCAGCCCGTATGATTGGTTGACCCCCTGCCTGCACAATCAACAGAGAGCGTGAATAAAACATCAGTCATTAGCAGGTCGGGTGTGAACTGTGAAAATGGTCTCTCACACCAATGACTGCAGGAGGCCTACATTAGCCTAGCTTTGCCTTCTGCTAGCATGGGCCAATGTAGCCGTGGTATCACGCTAACTAGCCTAGCCCACCTTAGCCTACTTTGATGCACATCTAGCGTAGCGTGCTGAAGCCCACTCTAGTGAAGGGCTGTGTGCAAGATCATGGTAAGACTGCTAGCTAGCATATGCTTGTGTTTAATGCAGCGACCTGCTTCTGCATGGTGAGTTTACACAAACCCTGCAGTGAAGGTGGTCTGAGCATGAATGTGTTTATGTGTGTGTGTGTAATATCACTAAGTAGTCAATGTACCTCAAACAGACGGGGTATAACTACGCCGGGTGGGTAGACAGTGAGGCAGACTTGGCTGTTCTCCCTGCCCAAGTCTGGTCCTGGTCCTCCCTGTGACCTGTACGTCTCTGTGTTGGCTATGGGTAGTATAACTGCTCGCCAACTGGAGATTCTATCTTCCGCCAGCCTCCAGGTTGCCTCTCCAAGTTCAGATAACAAGAACAAAAACTAATATTCCAAAATCATCTTCTCAAGGAGGTAAGCATGTGTGTGTATGTATGTGTGTGTGTGTGTGTGTGTGTGTGTGTGTGTGTGTGTGTTTGGGTTTCTGTTTTATTATCTATGATGGATGAGCATCTTGAGGTCATTTTATCGGTTTTCACCTTGAAAAGAAGCTTTGTCCAACTTCATCAGGGGTTTAGATTTAGGATAGGGTTAGAATTAGGGTCATTGTTTGAATTAAATATAGAATTACAGTTTAGGTTTAGGAGTTACAGCTACGTTAACTTTAGAAATAAAGGTAAGGTTATTGTTCAGGTTTGGGTAAGAGTTAGGTTTGAAGTTATGGCTATAGAAAATCCTTTTTTTAATGGTACTTAATTGCTGGTCCTCACATTGATGAATGTTTTGGATTTTACTCGACAACAAGGACAAAAATGTCAAACTGTGACAATCTGACAAAAGTTGACTATTTGTCCTGTCCTTGGTTTGAATACAGCCTTTTTCTGATTCAGGGAAATCTATCATTTTGGGATTAGTGTAAGAAATAACTGAACTAAGTGATAGAGCTAGGCAATAACGGTTATGTTTAGGCATTACGGTTTGGTTAGGTTTAATCGTAAATATTTGGTTATTGAGTGTAAGGTTGAGGTTAACCATAGGGTGAGCGTCAGGTTATGGACTCATAAATGTAGGATTTTTTCAAATATAATTGACTTCTGTATCCCCACTCAGATAGCTAAGCAAAACGTATATATGTGTGTGTGTGTGTGTGTGTGTGGTAGTCTGCACCTCAGTGAGCAGGTTATGCTGTCAGTGTATGTGTATGGATGGATGCATGCTGTTTCGTGCTGCCAGCAAACACTGTGACACCGGGTCACAGAAAGCTTCCAATAGAGCGGGAGAGCTGAGAGAGGCCGACGTCTGGGCAGTGATATGATGATATGATACACTTCACCCTCCCAGACAAGACATTTGTAGAGTGCTGCTGCTTCCACATAAATCCATGGAATCACGTCACACAGCATGTCTCGAATAACATCCCATCAAACTGTACGAGAAGGAGACTGGGAGAGCAAAGGCAGAGTTTGAATGTATATACGTGGATGCAGAAAGTGTGTTTCTTGAATGGGTATTCAGTTGGGAGAGAATGATGAAATTTAGTTTGACGCATGTTTTCCCGGCTTTAAAACCCTGATAATCGCACAGCATTATTTTTTGTCAGGTTAGACACAGAAATACTCCATTATCTACATGGAACATTTTCAAGTATTTAAGTGTTATAAATATTCTTATTATTTTAAAGTATTTAAATGGTAAACATTTTCTGGTTACTTTTAAGTATTTAAATGGTAGAAATGTTCTGGTTGTCATTAAGTTTTTAAATGTTAAACGTGTTCTTCCCTGCCACCTGTTACCACTTGAACATTTTTAGCTCTTGCCAGGCTATCATTGTAAATAAGAAATGTATTCGCTACTGTCTTGCCTGGTTAATTTAATAGTTTGACAAGGTCCTGTGGACAGCGTGGCTGATGGCTGGGGGGGGTCAGGACCCCGATGGACAGTTTTCTTCCACACTTGATCTTCTCGCCTCATGCTTGTTTGATTCTTCCACTGTCACACCCCTGACTGCAGCGTCTCAGTCACATCGCAGTGTCCCTCCGTCCTCCCCCCCAGTGGACCATGCCGACCACATCCAGGTCGGTTAAGCTCAATTCCTCAGCCCGAAGCGGTGAATCATCACCCTGCACCCAGATCAATGAACATCAGGCTGTCTCTAACAGCACGGCTAATGTAGCCGCTACCCTAGCACGGCGTATCCGTTGTTAGCCAGGTTTTAGTTCCACCCACTGGTCTTAACATGCGCATGGAGCCGCTGAAGCATCTCCTTGTGTCTGCGTTGTTGAGAAGTGGGTGTCTTGTGTTGGGTGCATACACGGTAGTGCGTTTTGTCGTAGGGTGTAATTGGCGGGGAGCGTGGCGGAGGTCTATTGTAAGAGACAGGCTTCACAGCGCCGTGGTTACGCTGCAGACTCCATTTGTTCGAGATATCAAAGGTATGAACCTGATTAGGCGTGGGCGGTGAAAACATTGAAACTCTGCATGAAGTCACTCCAAATGATTGAAAAAGCATTAAACACTGTCTTAATAATGAAACAACACAAATACTGAGCTCCACCTAAATTCACTCAAATACCTTGAAACATTATTTGACACTTTTTGTTATGTGTGAGAGATTTAATAAATCAAAAAAGGTTTTTCAGTATATGGCATCTGTTTTTTATTTCTATCTTTATGTGAATGGGAAACACATCGAGAGAATCTTAGGCTATTATTCTACAATATCTTTCCAAAGCTGTGATACCTTTCATATTGCACTTATAGACTGACTACCTTCTTTCAGTTAAACTTGAAGTTTTAAGAATTTCACATTTACAGACTAAGATAGGTTTTAAAATATTTGTGGTCAATTAATGTATTTTTTGGGGTGGATTTTAATGTATGATTACAGTCGTTATCATATAAGATTGACTTGACTGCCTTCTGGCAGAGAAAGGCAACAGGCTTTTTTTGGTAGTGTCCTTGTGCACTGATAGACTTTCATGACTTCATGAACCCATGACCAGTGAAAGCTCCTTTTAACATAAAACATTTCTGTGTTTAAACAGTATAACCACCTTCAGTGGAGCTCTCTTAAAATTAAGAGACCACAGCAAATTGAACGCTTCTTTTCCTCACTCAAAACTTTCCTTTTCTACTTTTTTGGAATGGAAATAAAACAGAGCAGTGGTCTACATTTTTCCATAGCTGTATATATGAGTATAGGGTAGATACGTTTCTTGGCATTCAGTATAACTCAATATTTGTTATTTCCCATTACCATGGGAGCAGACTGTATGTGTACTGTCTCTTCAGAAGTACTTTGACAGACAGAACAATCAGAACTAAACATGCCATCCAATCTGCTGTATACACCTGCAACCACATACTCTGACAATCTGATTTTGGAGTCATCCAGTGTCACTAACCGCATCTGTTGTTTTTAGTACGTATTAACTGTTGAACTTGCTATTCCCTTCCACTGAACAATATGAAGGCAGGCTAACTGGAATGATCTCTTTCATAATCTCCTCAAAAGCCTGTAACACACACTCGTTCCCATCACCCATCCCCTCACGGATCACTTTATGTCTCAGCGGTTCGACAAGGGATAATCTGACCAAATCAACTTCAGGCCCGTAAACAGTCCTCAAAACCCAGATTTTTGCCTTTTTCTTAATCTGAACATCTCAAATCCCCCTGAACATGTACATATTTACACCAATGACCGCATCATCGTGTCTAAATCGGCTACCACTCAGATCACTCATGTGGATCACTCATGTGGATCACTCATGTGGTCAATGGGTGTGAGATATGGACATTGTTCATGGTCAGTCATTTGTATTCGGGCTCTTATTCTAAGGAGCTGTAGATTAATCTCGCTTTTGTGATCTCATATCCTGTTTAATTCACCTCACAGGAACTAAACTATGTTCAATATTCATCTGCTCGGGTCATTATAATGAGCGACAGAAAGGTCCTTATCTATCAACTTGTCTAGAGTCTGTCAAGTAATGAGTGTATTAGATCATGCAACACTAACTGGAGTCACTGTGCTGGTTGATGTCCTGATGTGTTCATTATTCTACAGCCAGAGTGATAGAAACATGCTGTAATATGTTCCTGACTCATTATTAGATACTGTAATATGGTCCAGACTAATCAGAATATATAGTAATATGTTCCAGACTCATTAACAGATACCGTAATATGGTCCAGACTAATCAGAATATATAGTAATATTCAATATAAGAGACTGTAATATGTTCCAAACTCATTCTAATATTCAGCAATATGTTTCAGACACATTATATATTGTAACATGTAACAATATATTGCAACATTCATGACTCCTTACAAGATACACTTTAACATGTTCCAAGATGGAGAGGAAAATATGAGGTAAACATTTTAGATGGCCGTTGGCAGCAGACATCACTGAGCTGTGAATGTTCCTGTTTTCCTCCAGTGGTAGACATTACTGTATACTGTACAACGTAACAAAGCAGAGTGACAGGAGGATGCCAGCGTTTTGCTTTTCATATGTGTGTGTGTGTGTGTGTGTGTGTGTGTGTGTGTGTGTGTGGGTGTGTGTCGCCAGCCTCAGCTAGAGTCCCCTTGTTTACTTGGGCGTGATGACCTGTCATTCGTAACATCTTGTTCCATCGTCTTCTGCTTCTCTTCACTTGTCTGTCCATGCCTGAACTCTCCTTTTCTCTCCTTTCTCTTTCACCTTTCTATCCATCTCTCACGCTTACCTTCAGGGGCTACACCACGACCGGGCTTTCCCGGGTGGTTTATGGTCAGCTCTGTGTGTTTTGTGAGATGACATTAACACAGATGAGATGGCACCAATAAAACCATCTTTCTGTCTACATTTTGTATGTGGTGATGGCAATTCCATCGATTAGAAATCGAAGGAATGCAAGACAGATCAAAATGCTCATAAACCCAGTTACAGTTTATTATATAATATTTGCAAATAGAAAAAGAAAGACACTAACACAAGATCAGTGAGAATGTGTCTGAAGAACAGTTCAGAAAACCTCCCTTTTGTATAGGTAAGAACAAGTTACAACATCTCATAAAATAACTGACATTTCAACAGTACTTGTTAATCTGGTCTAAACCAGTTAGGTTTATTTCTCTCATCAGTTTCTCTTTTCGCCCAAGGTTTCATCCAATGCAAGTTGCCCACCGGCATTTGACAATGTGAAACAAGAACACTGCAGACAAAGACTATTCTGTAATAGTTCGATCTGGGCCCAAAAGTTTCCCCACCCAGAAACAACTGACGTGTTTTTGTGAAAGTATGTTGGTCTTTAGCTAAATGCTGACTACTTCAGGTGACTATAGGTCCCTCAAGCACCTCAAGGAATCATATGCATTTACTCTGTCAATCATGGGCATCATTCGACAAAATGCAGAGAACGGAATGCAAGTGTCAGCAGTCAGAACAGGGGGACAGAAGTCACGGTGGGCCTCTTCAAGCCAAGCGCTGCAGGCCACCACGGACGCTAGGCAGGAGCTCTGAATCAGTGGGCTCTAAGGGTGTTTGGGGTTAGGGGCTGGAGGGGCTGGAGTGTGCATGTGTGTGTGTGTGTGTGTGTGTGCGTGTGTGTGTGTGTTCTT
>JACXGJ010015790.1:0-13071 GCA_016801105.1 Esox niger | reverse complement strand
AGAGACAGAAGGAAAGAGGAGGGAAAGAGTGAGACTCAAAGAAATAGGAGAGAGAGAGAAACGAAAAGGGTTGAAGCCTGAGGGAGAGGGATGCTGACCTGTGCTATTTATTGACGTGTGTGGAGTATATGTGTGTGTCATAACAATAATATCTGTTTGAAATTTAGTTGAACGAGGTTGAGAGTGGGAACAATGGAGGCTGGGAGAAAGTGAGCCAGGCTTTGAGCGAGGGAGACAGGCGGCAGTAGAGTGGACAAGAGCCAGCACGTAGCTGTGAGCCAGAGTGACGGTGAAGGTGCTAGAGAGCGCTGGAATTTTAATGACCCCACAGAAACCGGCCCAGCAGGTCTCTGAGAACAGCACAAAGCCACAGATACCTCCTCTCTGCTCTGCTGGGCCCAGGGAACTGATTCACTTTGTCTCTTTCTGCTTCTCCTATGTCTCGCTTCAATGCCTGTCTTTCTCTGTTTTTCTTCAATGTCCTTCTGTGTCTCTTTTTTCACTGTCTCACTGTCTTTCTCTTTTTTCAACATCTCTCTGTATTTCTCTTTTTTCAATGTCCACACTCCAGCTTTTAAAAAATATATATTTTAATTTATCTTAGTTTGAAGGGGGTTTAGGCATGGGAAACAGTAGGGGAAAACTGTGGAAAAGAAGAAAGATAATAAAAAACAATACAAAAAAACATTCTAAAGGATAAATTGTTATATTACTAGTTATGTACATTGTTGTAAAAATGTACTAATAGCTAATGCATGAACAACAAATGGAATAAAATAAAGAGTATTAATTATTTTAATCGTATAATCAGATTTTAGATTATTTTCATAACATTGTTTGTGCTCAAATGGTTGAACCTTTAGCATGGCAATTGGCACAATTATACATGTGTATGTATTTGGTGGCGCGAACGTGCCCAATCCTGAATCAGCCCAAGGGAAAAAGCTGACAGGTTTTGGAACATTCCGGAAGCAGCCATCAGGTCCAGCCCCTATCCTGCCCAGCAGCCTCCCACGAGTATCTCGTCAGGGTGGGTACATTGAGGCCACAGTCGGGCAGATCTGATCCAATAGAGATAAATAAGATGTAGAAACCACAAGGGACACGCCAGAGAGGAGATGGGGGGCAGAGGCCTTCCAGGTTTTCTACAACCACCATTCATCCTAAACCTCCACCATGGGTCCGCCCTGGAGACAACACAAGCACTCACGAAGAGCAGGTTGTCTTTTGATTTCTCCCTCCCCTGCACCCTAGTTGCGCCTGACAAGAGACCATGTGCCTCAGCTGTGCCAGACACGCCTTCTAGAACCTAAGCAACAGCATGCACTCCCACTAGGACATGGTGAAATTCTTATGGGGGGTAAAGGTGAATAAGTTTCACTAGTGCCCCCAAGGGAATAAAGAAACAAGTTCTGGAAAATTCTTTTTTTTTTTAATATGTTCACTAAATAAAAAGGGCAAACGGGGAACACATAAACTAAATAAAACCAAACTGACCACAACTAAACCACAATAGATATTTTATTTAAAGATAAAAATGTCAACATGAATTTCCATTGATGTGATTTGCTGTTGATAGGACCCTGGGTTGCCATTGAGAAAGTAAATGTATTGGAACGAGGCTCCTAATTTCCTCCATCTGGTTTTTCTCTATCTGTATACCCGTCATACCTCACCACAGGGGCCAACAGGGGGACAATCTTCTACTTTCATTTTATGTCCGAGCAGGTGTGTATTTACTGGCATATACGTTCAGTGCACGCAGTAGACTGGAAACCCTTCACTTTCAGTTCTCCAGTGTCTGCATCTCTTTTAGAGTTTATGACCTTTCTCTTAACTCTCCTCTCGTTAGCATATGGCCCTTCAGTGCCTTTGAGTTTCACAGCTTCCCGTACAGCATGAGGTGTTCTCTGTGTTCTTCACAGACAGCTTTCCTTTCTGTCCTACGCTCAGAGAACAGGAGCTTTCCTTTCTGTCCCTACGGTCTTGTGATGCAACCACAGTAGAACTCCTCTCTCTCTCCCTCTCAAGTCACTCTGCTGATCAGGTGAAAACCCTATATGCCGTCCTCTGGTTTAATCTGACCAGACCTGGAGATGTTGCCAAAAGCAGCTGGAGGTCTACGGTTATCAACAGATGGTCATTAGTGTCAATGACCAATCTGTTACTTTATTCTAATATGGGCCTAAGAGATGCTGCCGCTCCACGAATGCCACTGCTTTGTGGGTTTAATAACAGAAGCCATGTTTCCATGTTAGCTACAGACACCTTAGCAGTTCTCTGTTGAGGTAGTAACCAGGACCTGAGGTAAGGGATGGGGGCCACATCATCACTATGGAGACAGACTCCACCCTTGTTTTAGAAGCTTTAGTGAGCCGGAAATTGAGATTCGCAAGGAGTTCACTGTGAGAAGGAAATACAAGTCGCCTTTCTTTTTCCAGGGCCAGGAAACGATCTCTTTGAGCGGCGCAGCCATCAAACAGACATGCCTGTCCTCTCTCTTTCTCTCTCTCACTCACTCATCCACTCTTTATCGGTGTCTCTTACAACCTGTAAGACTATTTTCTCCAGTTCAATTCCTTTGTTTCTCTCTGTGTGTTCTTTTTACTTACCCTGTCAACCTCAAAGGACAGAGACACAAAAGAGAGGCAAGGTCTTTCAGGTTTACAAGGACCTTTTCTAAAAGAGAGGAGGGGGGAGACAGGGAGAAACAGTGCAGATGGATTCATAGATAGCAGGCTGAGTCAGACAGGAGAGTGAAGGAAAGGTTGAGGGAGGTTGGGAGGGGTAAAAAAAGAATGACAATACTTCTCCTGTTTCCTTAGGGGAAAACAAGCTCCCCTATGATGAGTAGAAGGAAAAACAGGATGATTGGTGGGAAAAGGAGCGCTTTATTTCCAATGGATCATTCACTCACACGCTCACGTGCACCTACCAATTGACGAGTGGTATCTGTCTGTGCTTGTAAGACTATTTCAGCAGTTACGTAACATCAGACCAATACTTTGTTGAGTCCTGAATGCTTACAACTATTGTATGTTCGGCTTTAAGGGCAGTAACACTAAAGACAAATGAGCTGCTGTAATGTCGGTTTCTTAAGCATACTGCACCTGAGGTCATAGACAGCACGTCAGCATGAACTTTTCTGAAGTGATTACAGAACTTGAAACAGTGTACTTGGGGTTAATAGTCAAACATGCAGAATTGTATTATTAACAAGTGTCCACGATGACCTTGCGTTTTCAAATACCCACCATTTTCTTTAAACAAGGGCCCCATCTGCTGGCAGGATATGGAATAATTCAGCAAATGTATACATTTAAAGGGATACTTTGTCCAAAATCTTTGTTTTCCTCAAAGTCCATCAAATGATATTCCTGAAGAAACAGAGTAGTTTTTTCAAACAATCCAGGAAAATTAAGTGTATACATCACAGTAAATTAAAGTTAGTATTCTCAAGCTATAATGCAAGTTACCTATATCGTCTTTGACATTCATCTCGGACAGTCAAATGTAATTTGCTAGAGAGAGAAAGGAACACACACACACACACAAGTCATAACATTATTACCACTGACAGGTGAAGTGAATAACACTGATAATCTCATGGCACCTGTCCGTGGGTGGGATATATTAGGCAACAAGTGAACATTCTGTCCTCAAAGTTGATGTGTTAGAAGCAGTAAAATGTTTCAAACATAAGGATCCAAGTGACTTTGACAAGGGCAACATTGTGATAGCTTGACGACTAGGTCAGGGCATCTCCAAAACTACAGCCCTTGTGGGGTGTTTCCGGTCTTCAGTAGTCAGTACCTATCAGTAGTTGTCCTAGGAAGGAAAAAAGGGTGAACCAGCAACAATGTGATGGGTAGGTATGGCTCACTGACGCATGTGGGGAGCAAGGGCCGGCCTTTGTGGTCCGATCCAACAGACAAGCAATTGTAGCTCAAATTACTGAAGAAGTTTATGCTGGTACTGTTTGAAAGGTGTCAGAACTCACAGTGCATTGCAGTTTGCTGCATATCTGCAGACCAGTCAGGGTGCCCATGCTGACCCCTATCCACTGCTAAAAGCACCTACAATGGGTACGTGAGCATCAGAACTGGACCATTGGAAGAAAATCTGGACTTGTCTGATGAATCACAATTCCTTTTACATCACGTGGATGGCCGCTTATCTGGAGATCACAGGGCACCAGGATGCACTATGGGAGAGGCAAGCCTCCAAATTCCGCAGATCTCAAACAGCTGTGGGATGTGCTGGACAAACAGTCCGATCCATCTAACAAATTCCTTTGTTTTTGTTGGTCACTGAAGACATTTGGGTTTAAGTTCAAAAGATGAGTAAGAATTTCAGCTTTAATTTCCTGGTATTCATATCTAGATGTGTTAAACAACTTAGGACATATCACCGTTTGTATTAGACCACAGCATTTTTAGGTGAGCAAAAGTAATGGAACAAATAAACTTAAGTAAATAACATTTAATATTTGATGGAATAACCCTTGCTTTCAATAACTACCTCAAGCCTCCGACCCATTGACATCACTAAACTGTTGCATTCTTCATTTGTGATGCTATTCCAGGCTTTTGGGTTAAGGTCAGGTGATTGACTTGGCTAATCTAAAACCTTCCACTTTTTCCCCTGATGAAGTCATTTGTTTTGTAGGCAGTATGCTTTGGGTCATTGTCCTGCTGCATGATAAACTTCCTCCTGATTAGTTTCAATGCATTTCTCCATAAATTTGCAGACAAAATGTTACTGTACACTTCTGAATTCATTCTGTTACTACCATCATCAGTTACATCGTCAATAAATATTAATGAGCCTGTTCCAGAAGCAACCATGCAAGCCTAAGCCATGACATTACCACCACCATGCTTCACAAATGAGCTTGTTCCTTTCTTTCACCACACTTCCTCCATCCACACCTTGATTAACCCCTTTCTTTGGTCTTTGGTCAACTCTTTGGTCATACTGAATAGTTTTTTAAATTCAAATTAACTTTGATGTGCTACTTGCATGGTTTTTGCCATCCATCTGGATAGTAAAATGTTCTACAGAGTTATATATATATATATAGACTATGAATTGATCAAATCGTTTATTTATCATCTTAAAAGTATTGCCAGAATCAAGGGCTTGGTGTCACACAAAAAAGAGAAGCTCATCCATGTTTTCATCTCTAGTAGGGTTGATCACTGTAATTGCCTCTTAACTGGACTCCCTAAAAAGAATGTGAAACAGCTGCAGCTCATTCAGAATTCTGCTGGTAGAATGTTAATCAGGACACAGGAGAACAGAGCACATCACTTTGGTTTTTAAATCTTTGCACTGGCTTCCAGTCAATTACAGAATAGATTTTAAAGTGGTTCTTTCAGTCAATAAATCACTGAATGGTTTAGGCCCCAAATATATTTTCTACTATGTTTGAAGAATATAAACCGAACAGGGCTTTTATATCCATGAACTCAGGTCAGCAAGTAGAGCCCAGAGTCCAAACTAAACATGGCGAAGCTGCATTTAGCAGTTATGCTGCACACAAGTGGAATCAGCTACCAGAAGATCTTAGACGAGCTCCAAACGTATACATTTTTAAATCCAGGTAAAAAACACTATTCTTTTCAAGCACCTATGACTGAGCGCTTAAACTTAACCACAGTTACCAGTTAAGTTTTCATTTAGTTTAATTGTATTTTCTTATTCTCTATTTTTGTATAATTATGTTTTATTGTTTTTATTATAGTATTTGTTTTTATTCGATTATATTGTAAAAATGTTTCTTTATCTTTGTAAAGAACATTGAATTGCTTCTATGTACTGTATGAATTATGCAATATAAATAAACTTTGCTTGCTCAAACGCACCAAATAACATCATGCACATTGAAATTCTTGTGACATGGCACATGACATCTACATAGTAAGAATTAAGCAATATATAAAGCAAAAATATAACTAAAAATACAGCAATAATATACATAACAGTGTAAACTAGCAGCAATATTAAAAAGAGTAGGATGGGGAATATGAAGTACTATTGAAGTAATTAATATTATTGATATAGCAATAATATACATAACTATATAAACTAGCTGGCAAAATTCTAAGAGGATAGTGATGACCACAGCAGTTGTTTTTACACACACACACACACACACACAATGTATTTTTCTCTCTCAAGGAATTATTTCTGACTGTCCGAGTTGAATTTCAAAGACGAAATAGATAACTTGAATTCTAGCTAGCTAATACTAACATTGATTTTTTTAAATTAGGGAATTTTAGAATCGCTTCAAATAAAGTCTGTGTTTCTTTTAGACTTACACCACCTCGCCATTTTGTTAACCGTTGTTCTGACGAGATTTGAACCGTTATCAAGGTGACAAATGTCAACACATTTGCTTAAATGACCGATACAAACGTGCGCATTCTAATTTGCAATCTAGGATATCTAATGTAAGACTACAATTCCCTGAAGAAACTTTTCTACGTAATTTTTAACCTACGTTGACCAGCGTGACCATTCACAAATCCTTGTGCTGTGGTGTTGACATGAAGTGTTACGTATCTTCCGTCCTATTTCTATGCTAGTCATTGCCATTAGCGATCTAGCAGTGCAGTAACAGATACTGTACATTGTTTTGTTTTACTTTTAGAAATATGACTAATAGTTAGCTTAGTCGACGTTACTGTGAATTTCAGAACTTAGGTCATTTTTATGGATGAGCATTAAAAGGGCAGAAGACCACTTCAAGTGTGGACATCAGCAGAGGTGCAGCAGTAGTGATGGTTCGAAGTTAATCATCCTGTATTGGTGAGTGTATCTATCGAGATGCAAGTAAAAAAACAGAATTGAAATATTATCAATGAATAAATTATCCAGGATACCTCCCTGGACACCATTATAATTTCTAATACTGTCATTTACATTCTGAATATAATTTTCTGTCTACACACCTAGCTTGTTATGTTTGACCAGATCATATTAGAGGTTTGGGATATTGTGTTAAATAGCCAAACTCATAAATCTGGCCATGCAGCTGCACTGGCTATTTTTCTGGTGCACCACCCAGATCTACATGTGTCAAAAGAACTCCCTTAGATTAACCTTGACTTCACCACACAGATTACTTTATTCCAGGCGCACAACTCCAATACCATAACAAGTGATAGAAAAATACATTCTATTACCAAAGGGTCCTAGACTAGAACAGTACAACAGTTCATAAGGCCCGTGTTCCATCTTCCACAACTGCCATCCCTTTATGTTCCCCAGTCAATGTGGGCATAACAGAGATTTCCAAACTTCGCTACTATCTCATGTGCTAATTAGGCATGCAAACAACAAACTATGCACTCTAAACTCAATATTGTATGGCCTTTACTGCAGCCAAGCCTAAAGGGGGAACACTACATGCTATCAAATGGAAAGCACCACAAAATCAATGGTTTTACACATAGTATGGGGTCCAACCCATGCTTTACTCTATCCTGCCAACACTTCGAAAGCGTCATTGTTTAGTTGTTGGGATCAATCAATCAATCACATTTATTTTATTAAGCCTTTTTCACATCAGCAGTTGTCACAAAGTGCTTTCACAAAACATCCAGCCTTAAACCCCAAGGAGTAAACAACAGTAGCTTTGAACTTCAGTGACTAGGAGAAACACCCTAAGAGAGACGGCATTTAGGAAGAAACCTAGAGAGGAACCTGGCTCAGAGGGTCCTGGTCCTTCTGGCTGTACTAGATGAACATATTAAGAGTCCAAATAGTAATAATTAATCGATGCATGTGGGCTGAGCCCAGAGTCTATTTAAAGTCCAGATCTGAGGCATGACCAGATGGACAAGGACAGTGACCGACGGGGGGAGGGGGGGTCAGCAGAGTGGCAGCTGAAATCATCCGGTATCGTCTTGATCTGCAACACAACCAGGAGGACTTTGGACAGGGACCGCAACGACTCAAGCCTGGTACTCTGCAGGTGTGGGCCAAGACCTCATGTCCTCCTAAGTTTAAAACGACAGATAACAAGGAAAATGTAGAGCCTACTCCCCCAGGACAATAATATAGCAGCGTAAGACCTTGGGGCTGAGACGGTGGGTCCAGTGACACCTTGGCTCTATCCGGCAAATTGGGAAGGTCAGAAAATTTACAAATATAAAATTAAAATGTATGTACAAGCGGGAAATAGTTGTGCAAAGAGGCAAACGCAAGTACAAATGGCAATTTTGACTGCAAAAAGAATGCAAGTATATTTATACAACTGAGAAATTGTCATACTTTGCCAGGCAGTGTTAGAGTCGAGTAGTATGAGGGAGTAGTGCACCTGTCCATAAAGTTAACATGTCAATAAATTATAGTTTAATTAATTTAGCACATAACTTATGTTTTCTAGGTAATTATTCAATCTTGTTGGCGTTTTACATTGCAAAAAAGTGGTCTAATTTCAGTCTACCATTCTGTGACGAGGTAGCACATCACAACACTGGCTTACTATATACGCACATACTTTTACTATGTAGTAAAGGTATGCAAATTGATATGTAGCCAAAGACTTAAAACTCAATATGTCATCTCACACAGTGAGGAATGAGAAGTGTCAGTTGAGGGGGACGTTCTTCTCACGGTTGACACACAGTGAGGAGTGGGAAATGTCAGTTGAGGGGGACGTTCTTCTCACGGTTGACACACAGTGAGGAGTGAGAAGTGTCAGTTGAGGGGGACGTTCTTCTCACGGTTGACACACAGTGAGGAGTGAAAAGTGTCAGTTGAGGGGGACGTTCTTCTCACGGTTGACACACAGTGAGGAGTGGGAAATGTCAGTTGAGGGGGACGTTCTTCTCACGGTTGACACACAGTGAGGAGTGAGAAGTGTCAGTTGAGGGGGACGTTCTTCTCACGGTTGCGGTGCTAGACAGTGTACAACACTTACACCATGTGGCTGAGTTAGGAAGGTCCCCCATCTGGAACCCAGCTGTAGGTGTGCATTATGATTGTGGGTGCAATGTGTGTACAATGTGAGGGATGTTTCAAATGTGTTTATATGTGAGAAACAGGCACCGTGTGTGTGTGTGTGTGTCTAAATTCCAGGTTTTCTCAAGTGGAGCACTAGCACCTTTTCTCGCCATCTGTCTATTAAGACATGCTGTCCCAGATTCCACCAGCCCAGTTGTCATCCCAGGAATTTCTGGGTCTGGTCTGGAATACAGCCATCTTGATAGATTTATACTGGAAGAAGATTCTTTAATAGGTGCTATTTTCTCTTTCTGGAAAGTTCATACAATTTGTTCTTTTGCCTTTTACCTCTGAGTGGGTTTCCTGTGATTCTTGTAAAGCACTGGTATTGTGAGCATCAAAAGGACCTCTTATATTACACACACCACATTATACATGTGGCTGTGGTTTAGGGTTGGGTCTGCAGCACGCCGATCTGTCTCGCTGTGCTTGCTGTCATCTCACTCTGTCCCCAGTCCCATTCTGTGCCATTCTGAATCCTCTACCTCCCCACCTCCCTCTTTTCTCCTGGTCATGCTGGGGCTGGGGTTAACTGTAAATGACAGCACCTTGCAGGGCATTGAAACTCTGCCATGGTCTCAGTGCTTTTTATGCTAGCGTGTCTCTGTTAGTAGCATGTGCATGTGCGTGTGTGTGGGGGTTGTGGTCAGAGGTGACTTGGGGCACTTTCACATCTCATTACTGCAGTCTGGCACAGGACCCAGTAATGTTACATCCTGGATGAAAATGCCACCGTCTTTCCCTTAACTTATAGGCCTATCAGGTGCATGTTCTTCCTAGACATGCGCCTTGTATGACACCTAACGCCCAGACACCCGTGCCTCATGGTTTTTCATTACCACACCATCATTAGAGGGGCACCAGCTTATACCGTTCTGGCATGATGTCATGGCACACATCACACGCAACCACACCACTGGCATGAGGTCATTGCACACAAAGGGCACCATTTACGTCAACTAGAGCGTGTACTGTGCGCTCCAGTTGATGCACGATGATGAAATATGTGCGTTAGTGTTTGGGCTGGCCCATAGACTATGTACATGGATTCGTATGCTAAGCTGGGTTGGAGACTTTTGTTTCTGAATGGTGAACTCTAAACACCTTCGTTTTTGACACAAGCGTTGCACCACAGCCAGTGCTTAATTTGTGTATCGGGAGGTCCCCGAACACATTGGGGCCCGTGAGAGACGTGGATCCAGTTGGCAAATCGATGCGAATTGGCTACAGCACATCGGTAGCGCAAATTGCAGAATACAAAAAGCTCCAACTTTCACAATCTTGTCATGCAGTGCTGAGGCTACAAGAAGCTGCAGGAATAGTCAACTTTATGAACTCTGATCGCTTTTCACTGTAAACATTCTACTAAAAGCAAACACAGTGATGGAAAAAGACAAGTCATGCACAGCAGACCGGATCTGTGAAAAGTAGGTGCTGGAACAAACTGAGGAAAATCTGAGGTGTCGGATCTTGTTCCGGCAGGAAAGACAAAGATAATAACTCAATGAGCATGCCTTGCTATCAATACCTCCATAGGTAGACTTGGCTATGGGAGAAGATAGGCTAGACATTGACAACAACATTTCTAATTTCCTGTCAAATGTAGGCCCATATTAGAGACCTTAGACCTCATATAGATCCACAATAAAAAAATTGAATCAAACATGAATACGTGTGTGTATATGTTAAGTGAAATACTGCGATGTGCAATCACAGCAAACAAGATTAATGTTGCCAGGAGCAAAGAGCAACCACTAAAGCACAAACAACATTGTAAACACAATCAAAATGGAACCAATTGTTTATTTTCCGCTGCCAACAATGTACAGTATATTTAAAGATTTTCTTTTGTTTAATATACTTTATTTTTCCATTTGGTTTGGCAATTTACACGATCGTTTTCAATTGTGAATACAGCACTTACATTGAAATCGAGACACAAAGAGAGAATATGCGAGTTATGGTAAAGAATTTCTGTTATGATTGTTTCACTGTGCCAGTCCGTTGGCTGGGATGGTCCGACTCAGAGGTCGGTCTGGTACCAAACCATTGTTTCTCAGTCACTGCACTCAGGGGATGACCACACAACCAATTAACTATGTATGACTATAACCATTCATTATACTAATATTTTGATGGAGACGCATAAGTCTTTTTCGAGTCATTGCATGATTCAGAATGCTATCGTCTTAATTTCTCTTTATCTACTGATCTCCAGCACAGGTTGGTGAATGTCCAAACAGGAGTCTCTCCACCGTCTCCCTCATTCCATCCCCCAACATTTGTCTGTCTGTCAGCTCACCTGCCAGCATGTGTCTATCTCACTGTCTGTGTGTTTGTCTGTCTGTCAGCTCACCTGCCAGCATGTGTCTATCTCACTGTCTGTGTGTTTGTCTGTCTGTCAGCTCACCTGCCAGCATGTGTCTATCTCACTGTCTGTGTGTTTGTCTGTCTGTCAGCTCACCTGCCAGCATGTGTCTATCTCACTGTCTGTGTGTTTGTCTGTCTGCCAGCTCACCTGCCAGCATGTGTCTATCTCACTGTCTGTGTGTTTGTCTGTCTGCCTTTCTCTCTGTCTCCTGCTCCACCAGGTCACATACACTGAAGTGGAGATCCTATTCTCCATATGTTTTCCAACCGTTCCAATCTGACTGCGCCTGCTTCCCCGATAGAGCCTCAGAGATGGCAGGAAAACTCAATGAACCACAGGCGCAGGAGCCACGGGGTGTTAGATCAGGAACATGAGGGCTAAATGGTCCTGAAGATGAAAGAGCCGTACACACAATCACTCGTGCAGTCTCTAAAATACTCTTCATGCTCCAGTTCAAACTGTCAATCATACTGTCATACTGACTAGGTGCTCTGCATACTTTCTTTTAGATGGTTTGCACATTTCCCAATGGCTCTTGTTCTGTGGTTCACTGTGGTTCTTCTCCGTGGTTCACTGTGGTTTTTCTCGTGGTTCACTGTGGTTCTTCTCCCTGGTTCACTGTGGTTCTTCTCCCTGGTTCACTTTGGTTCTTCTCCCTGGTTCACTGTGGTTCTTGTCCCTGGTTCACTGTGGTTCTTGTCCCTGGTTCTCTGTGGTTCTTCTCTGTGGTTCACTGTGGTCTCGGGGGTCTGTACGTAATTGTTTTGAGTGGTGAGGTTCCTGCTGCGCTGTTTGTCGTCTGCGCAGCGGTCACAACACGTTTGTTTATCCATCTCCCTTTCTCTTCTCACCAGTCCGACGGATTTCACACACACACACACAGACACACACACACGCACGCACGCACATATACACACACACACAATACACAATGTGACCTTTGAGATGCAGATGGACTTGTAAGCATCCCCCTGTTGACAAAATGTTAACCTTTTCTGCTTCCTTTATCTAGTTTTGTAAACAGACTTGGCAGACCAGGACCGCCCCCCATTTCACTCCCCCACACATATACAAAAACACAAAAACATTAATGTGTTTTCCTGTCTTTGTCATGGATTTTATCATATTCGAAACCCTAATTTCCTTGATCCTTAAATCTAACCAAAATTGTAATATCACTCCAATATTAACATTTACCCTAAATCTTACCGTTAAGCCTAAAATAGACTTATGTCATTATGGGGTACTGGCAGAATATCTAAATGTGGTTGAATTGTCTTTGTTTTTGGTCCTGCAAACATCTAGTGAATAGCTTGTTAGATGTCTAAGACACTGAGGATAGCCAACTTAAATGTTTTCCTGTTCCTTAAGGACCCTTGCTCTCTGTTTCCATACTTATTTTCTTACCATCCTTTCCTTTCCCCCTTTTTTCTGCTGATGCCTATTCCCCCTTTTATGTACTCCCCACTTATTTTCACTCCTCTCATCCTCCCCACTCCTCTCATCCTCCCCACTCCTCTCATCCTCCCCACTCCTCTCATCCTCCCCACTCCTCTTGTCATCCACACTCCTCTCATCCTGCCCACTCCTCTTGTCATCCACACTCCTCTCATCCTGCCCACTCCTCTCATCCTGCCCACTCCTCTCATCCTCCCCACTCCTCTCATCCTCCCCACTCCTCT
>JACXGJ010015789.1:0-13071 GCA_016801105.1 Esox niger | reverse complement strand
ACCCCAAGAACCCCATCTCCACCATCAAACATGGAGGTGGAAACATTTTGCTTTGAGGGTGTTTTTCTGCTGAGGGGACAGAACATCTTCACCACATCAAAGAGGTGAAGGACAGAGCCATGAACATCCTTCCCTCAGCCAGGGCATTGAACATGGGTCATGTATAGGTATTCCAGCATGACAATGACCCAAAACACACAGCCAAGGCAACAAAGGAGTGGCTCAAGAAGAAGCACATTGAGGTCCTGCAGTGGCCTAGCCAGTCTTCAGACCTGAATCCCATAAAAAAAACCTAGAGAGTGAGCTGAAGGTTCCAGTTGCCAAACATCAGCCTTGAAACCTTAATGACTTGTAGAAGATCTGCAAAAATGACAAATTCACTGCAACTTCTTTCCTTTCCAAAAAAGTCAAAAGGTACCGAGTGAGGATCAGAAGGGTTACAATTAAGAGACCACTGCAAATTCAATGCTTCTGTTTCTCACTCAAAACTTTCCTTTTCAACCTTTCTGGAAAGAAAATACATTTTTTCTTAATTTTTTCCAGAGCTGTATGTAGTCCAAAATTCCTTAAAAATTCCTGGATGTCCAAACAGATCTATTTGTTAACTGATTATTGATTTACTTTCCCAGGTAAGTTGATCGAAAACTCATTCTATGCGTGTGTGTTTGTAGGTTGTGGGGTGGAGGCTTTATGAGGACAACCAATAATACATGAGTTTAATTGTGCTCCTTGTGTTTTTATTGTGTTTTTGCATGTCTCATTCACATGGTTACCTTGAACTCATCCTTCTTGATGACACCTCCAGGATGTATATGTTGTCTGATTTCATGGAGAACAGTGAGCATGGCGATGTTAGTCTTTCCAGCCCCGGTTGGGGCACAAATTAGCAAGTTCTCATTGGTGTTGTAGGCTGTCTCAAACACAATGGACTGGATCCGGTTCAGGCGCTCCATACCCTTAAACACCAACTTGCCAACCTAGGGAGAAGGAACGTAATGACAAAAAGTTTGAAACAAGTTATTTATGACAGTCATTATGCAGACAATGGAAGCAGACCCCTGAGACGGGGTCCCCGACACGGGGTCCCTGACATACCAAGGAAGACAATGTCATGTGTGTGGGAAGTGGGAGACTGACGAGCAGTACCAGTGAGATAAAATCCTGAATGGTGGGAAAAGCGGTCTGTCAACCTGTAGACTGCCCGCCTTTGCCATAGCAACAAAGTGTGAGTGATAGACACAGACAAAGCAAGAGATGGGAATTATAGTTCCATCTGACGGAAAATGTCCACCTTACCTGGGGACCAGTCCTAAAAAGCCACTTAACACCCAGGATTTCCATTAGCTGGCTATGGGCAGGTTTTGGCTGATAAAAAAAGCTGGTGAAATCACTGACTCACGGCCAAATTGTCTGGAAACAAAACACCAAATTATGATGTTTCCAACATTTCAGAGAGATACATAGTGCACAGTAGCAGGTCAAAACTAGCAAAAATTGCCTTGACAATCCCATTTTACAGTGTGCCCACAGCGAGGGGTTACTCGCCACAAAACCAAATATAAACAGCCACAAGATCATATCTTGGGGAGAAAACGTAACCAGATAATGCTCATTGCAAGCTGCTCTAGGGAAATGGGCGGTTTCAATTTCCAAACAGCAGAAGTTCACTTTGAGCAGGCCAAGATCCACTGGAAACACCGAAACAGTCTGCTGATATACCAAATAACCAGGCAATGGTTAAGGGGGTCATTGCACCCTCCAGATAGAATCTGTGCCTTCCAGTTTTGTTTCCCCATAAACACTGCAAAAGGTATATGACTTGGATATGCCCCCTCATTTATCAAAAATGCATCCTGGTGTTGGGCCTCTCTTTGGGGGAGCTGTTATTTGCAGGCCTGCCTTCCTCTAATTTCATCCTTGAGCCAGACCTGCAAATAACTCTGTGCAATTGAGTAGAAGAGCACTCGTTTTTGGTTGCACATGTTTCATAACACCTGCCTGCCATAAATGTCACCTTGTGAAACATTGTGGGCAAACAAAAAAAACATATGGATCAAGAGCCCGGACAGCCCGGGTCTGGTGACGCCCATGGATTTCAGGCAATTGGGTTGATTCTCAACCTAGCACAAAATGACCACTAGACTAGACAAAAATTCATTACAGTACATTCAACTACACAAATAGATGTGTTTTGTTATTTATAATTAATTTAAAATGTTCAAACAGGCCCTATTTATAACTCTGTAGGCTACAGGTGTATAAATAGACATTTAATAGAATTTTCATTGGCTCATACTGCTGTGTCTAGTAAATGTATCCAAAGTCAAGAAAAAATGAAACGCTGCCGGTTACATTGTTCACTGACAAAGTTTTTAACGGACACCATTCTGTGTAATTTATGCATAGATTATACTGTAAAGAAATTCAATTAAAATATTATTTTGCCTTGTTTACTTTTAAATAGGCCACTTTAATTCACAGGGAATGTCATCATGAGCACGAGGAAGGGTGGCAGTGACAGGTTTTTGGGCAGACTCAGAAAAGCTGAGAGCAGTGAGAATACGAGCGCTAGTCGGATGACAGAAATATACAGTAGCACAAGAGGTGAGTCAATGTTTATTGATATAATAATCATTGCCATTCAGATCACTAATGGTTAGTAATCCATCCCTGAACATCATGGCAAGAAACAACTTGTTCACTGACAGGATTTATTTCATGTTCATTCTGGTGCCTTCAGAGTTGATAGAGAGAGAGAGAATGAGGATGCCAACAGGTCAGAGAGAGCAGGTGACTCGGAGGTGAGTGAGAAAAGTAGAAAATATTGATGACCCATCTGATTGCCATGTTGGTATTGTTCAGACAACATCACAATAAATTTTGGCACAACTGAGGTTAGGCTTAGGCACAGGCCCCACCAAGATTAGGTTAAGGCACAGGCTTTTCTAAGGTTAGAGTTAGGTCAAAGGGTGGGGAGCAGGTGAAAGTTCTGACTTTGGACTGGGAAACCAACTAACTACATGTTAGTTGCAATGATGGTCCTGGAGCAACAATTCGGATTTTGTAGAAACAACACCAACACGGTGATGTCAGATTGTGTGATTATTGATGGTTATGTGTTAAAAACAGAACCAACACGGTGATATCCGATTGTGTGATTATTGATGGTTAAGTGTTTTATAAATAAATATACATATATATATATATATATATATATATATATATATATATATTTTAATGTTTTACTTGGGGGAACTCCCAGACCCGCGGCTGATTTGGTCCCTCCCAATGTTGACAACATAGCTCCAGCCTTGATGCCCAACCTTAACCATAACTAAACCCTAAAATGATTCCTAACCCTAACAACAGTAAGAGGATGCCTAACCCAAACACTAGTTACCTTAACCAGTAACTGTTAATGTTAATCATAGTGAGGCAATTTTAATTGCAAACGATTATTTTAAGGACGAACATATAGGCGAATTGTTACTGAGAAACATTATGCCGAGTCTTTATGGACAAATAGCCACTGGGGATTAGTTGAAAGTGAACAAAAATTCACTGATTTTTATTCATAATGAACGGAATCGCAGTTGACAAAATAGTTCCATATGAATGTAATTCCTGACAGATATACAGTGGGGAGAACAAGTATTTGATCGCTGAATTTGCAGGTTTTCCTACTTACAAAGCAGGTAGAGGTCTGTCATTTTTATCATAGGAACACTAATAATCAGAAATAAGTTATACTTTGTAATTATTTTTAGGTCCATAGGTGCTTGCGAAATTCCTTTAAGGTGCTTGGATGGGGATAATAATGTTTGTATATACAATATTTATTTATACATTAAGTCCTTTAGCTGACACCCTTATCCAAAGGGCAACATAGAAAAATGAATGTATACAATTCTGATTTGGTCACACACGGGAATCAAACTCACAACCTATGGCATTGCAAATGCCATGCTCTATCAACTAAGCTACATGGAACCAGACGTATACATTTTTGCTGATGATTTCAGTTATCAAATAAAAGAACATCTGATCACAAAAATAGCAATATGCTGATGCATAATTTCATCATTAGAAATGCTCCGTTTCATCCTCCAGTTAATAATATGGGTCCGTACACTTCCACAGAGATTGTTATTCCGAAGTGAATGTATTGAACTCAAATTCTCAGATGAAAATATAAGTGTATATTTTATTATAATTGTTTAATTATTTTGTATATTATTTTACACTACGTTTCTTAATTACAATGATAATGTATTATTGTTTTGAACATGCTATAGTTTGGGGTATCAAGTGAGTTTCCATCCTTTGAGTATTATTACACACTCGCAATACAAACCTGGTATCAGTATCGAATACTAGTACTAACCTGTCCCATACTTTAATCCACAGTAAGCAGAAACACACCATTGTTGGAAAATTAGCATCATTTTGTAATGCAGATTCTAGAATAATTGTGTATGTACATGTACGGAAACCTAGCTATTGAGAGGAACTCAGTGAAGGGAATATAGTGATAGAAAGGAAAAAGGTGATAGTATACACACCATCAACATGTTTATAACCTAAGTAAGGGAGGCAAGCAAATGATGGAATTTTAGTGTGGAGTTTTGTAGACATCCATCCTCTATAGTCTACATGACAGCAAGAGACTTTTCTCTTCTCACTCCCTAAGCAGGCTGGTGAGTTGAGGGTTCTCCTGTCCAACCAATTATTTCCCCCAAGGCCATGTCCTGAGAGCACCAACCAACTTATAAATATTCATTTCTGAATTAGGACAGGAGTAGTTTCAACCCATTTAGCAGAGCTTCTACACGCACGCAAGAGCGCACACTCACACACTTTTTCCCGTGTTGTCATGGTGACCACACACACACTTTAAGCAGCAAGCCCCTCTTTCATTTTTGATTTATTGACTATGTCTGTGGGTAACGAGGAGCCAGTGTCCCCCGCAATCCTTAAATATGTTAATTTATGCAAATGTATGCCTGCCCCAATATTCACCTTGAGCTAATGCATACATGTTGTAAATATGAAGTTGCCAACATTTAATGATATTTTGGAAAATCTTCAGTGCTTTATCAAATTATTAATTTATTCCTTAAAACATCTTTGGCTGGCAACATTATTATGCATATTTATGCACGGTAGATCTTCCAATAGGAGATGCAGCTGTCCCTGCCAGGAGTAGTCTCTGGGGTTCAAGCAAAAGTAACTTACTTGAAAGGCAACATCACTGTAGGCTAGAGAGTTCCCAACAAAGATATGCTCTGCTATATGCTAACAAACTCTCATGACACTGATGTCAAGTTTCCTATTTTCCCATATATGGATAATAGGGGTGTAATGATTGTGATCCTAGTTTTATATGTGTAATTATTAGGATTGATTTTGAACGGTGAAAATTTGAATGAGTTTGCGATTCTGCAATTAAGTGCCCGCACGTCATTGATTGTGGCCAGCAGTTGGCACCTCCACCAATATCCATGTAACCAGGGTTGGGTAGGTTCCTTTTTAAGTGTAATCAGTTACAGTTACAAGTTACCTGTCCACATTTGTAATCCGTAACGTATGTTTTTAATTACTCAAACTCAGTAACATAATCTGATTACTTTAACATTACGGCATTTGAAGACAAATAGGAATAGCCTATAACTAATTGAACATCTTTTGTGGGATCAATCAATTTTAGAGTTAACACAGCTGGCCAAAAACAGAAATAGCATTATACCTTATGGCCAAAAACTGAATTAGCATTTTACATTATGGGTTACATTGGAAAGGGTTTCAAAACCATCGCTTTCTACTTCAATATGATTGAAATACATCTCTACAATACACGCTAAATGTCTGTCAGATATTAGGTCATTCCAATTAATCCAATAACACTTGATCTTCCTGAATCTGACTTATCTGAACATAACCCAAAATCTAAGGACATTTTAACCTATGCTGTTATTTGTGTTTTCTTAAACACAAAACATTAACGGTAAATGAACGTTAATTTCTTGAAAAGAATATTGACATCTATATATTTGTGGATTTGCGGGCGTATACTAAATCTGCAGTAGTTTGATATTTTTCTTCACAACCACCAACATAGTCAGTGTTGCAGAAACTCATGAACAAACACCCGCACACAAATACATTTACCCACGTGAACGTACCTTGCTTTATTAGGGCCACCAGTGATGGACTTTCAAACCGCAAATTAAAGAAATAAACTGCGATTATACACCTGCACTCATTGCTTAAATTCAATGTTATTAAACTAATGATTCATCGGTCACTACTCTGGATATGCGTGACCACCTTTGTGCGCATGTGGATCACACACACACACACACACACACAACTGATACGCGCAATTGTTACTTGGGTTCAAATAACAATGCTTATAAAACATTAAGTAAAAATATCTAATATCCAATGTGTCAATTACTTCACGCACCTATTCTTTTTCAGTTGAAGTAATCCAAGAAGCAATCATAAATCTTTTCAAAAGTGCCTGGAATCCCATTACAACACTTTTGTTGGTAACATTCTTTACATGCAACACATTACTTGTAATCCCTTACTCCCCAACTCTGCATGTAACTGATCATGTACAGTTTATGTAAAGGAGTTGGCTTTAAACAAAACTGTATTCACAACATTTAAAGACAACTATACAGCTCTATAATTGCAGGCTTATTATTTATTTAACTTCAGCAGCAACAGTAAGAACACCGGTTTTCATATTTTGCTTTTAAAGTAAAAGTCATATAATAAAACATTATATACAGTTAAGCCCAAAAGTATTCATACCTATGACAAATTTTGAGCTAAAGTGAATTTTCATTTGACAAATAGGTTTCTTCTGGCTGGAAATGACATAAACAAGTGAAAAACATGGTAAGACATTGTGATGGACATACTAATGAATAACGTAACTATTTTTGTTTTTTCAAATTTTTATGAAAACTGCCATGTCCAGTATTATTCATATCCATTAAAATATTAGCAAATTTTTGAAAAAGCAAGTTTCTATACCATTTAAAATTGTCTTGTAATTCACAGCCTGAGAGAGCATTCTAATCACCTATAAATTGAGAACAGCTGAACAGCAGTAGTTCTCTAATCAGTTACTAGTCAACTGCAAATCATGTCTAAAAACACATAGTTACGTAATTAATTTCTGTCTCCAGGACAATGCCTTACCGAGATCTAAATTTGGCATGGGTATGAATAAATATTCAGGGCCGCAGTGAATATACTGTACAAAATACTCAGGAGAGTTTGTAAAATTACAAACAATGTTAAATCATGGGGCACTATGTGCTACATCCAGCAAAACAATATTTTCTATCCCCTGTTAGCTGGCATTGAATAGAAAAAAAAGAAACACTCAATTTGAATTGTAATAATATTAACAATGTACTTTGCCAAAAATTTCACTGCTCTTTGGGCTGACAGGTTAAACTGTCCTGAAGGTCAAATCTTGTGTCTTGTTGCTATATATTTTTGCTATATTTTTTCTTTATATAGCTCTTAATTCCTACTATGTAGATTTGAACTTCACAAGTAACCGGTGCTTGCTTTAACTGTAAGTTCTGGCCTGTACATTGGTACTGCAAACAATCATATGTTTTTAAGTTATGAAGTTTTTGAAGGCTGATATGTTTGTGCAAAGAAATACAGATATTAATATCTGTGAAGTGCAGGTATACCTATGCAAATTGCATAGGTATACCTGATTGAAGCATCTCGAGTTTGGTAAGCAACGTTTACATATAAACGCCTGATCAAGCAAGACACCCCTATACATGAAGAATATTTTTCCTTGGATTTAATTATCAAATTTATCATGTTTATCAAGCAACTGAATGCTCAACATAAAAAGACACAATGATAATAAAACATTGAATAATAAAACAGAAATATTCCATGAGGAAGCTATAAAAGCTGTAAGTGTTGTTAAGTTTAAACGCTCAGTCAAGGCTTGTGTTTTCAACCTGGTTTTCAAAATATATACATTTGGGGCACGTCAAAAAAAATAAAAATAATCGGTAGATTATTTCAGTTTTGAGCAGCATAGCTGCTAAACACAGCTTCTTGAATTAATTGTGGACAATGGATTTATGTGCTCTATACATTGACGCAGTGAGTCTATTGAGCTGCTGTCATACGATTCAAGAGCCATATATACTTGAATATCATATGCATACTATGGTATTTAATCTTGTTGTTTTGTCAGATTTGAAAATATTACTCTAATGTTGCTTCATCTAACATATGTCCTACGAACTCAGCTGTCAAAAATGTATGTAAAACAGTGCACGCATTCCAATGAGACCAGGTTGTTATGAACAAAGAAAATTGAAACAAGAAGTGGAAAAACACGTAGAATCACAAATGAATACGCTGACATTCACACTGTAGTCAAATGTGTCCCACTCAATATCAAAGTCACCTCGACGCCTTTGATATTTCCCCCAAAAACTATTCAAGTAGATGAAGTAACAAACAATGTTAATGTTCTCAGTCAATGTTGGACATATATTACAGATCTGCCCTGATTAATGTTTGTAAAATATATCATAAATGTGCCTATTATTCAAGTAGCCTAGCGTATGCATTTGGTCTGCCATTCAATGAATTTGGGAATCATGCAATAGACATAATCATTTGGGTGAATCGTTGCATCCATCAAGGTGGCCAACCATCCATCAGGGGAGCTACTGTCTGCAGGCCCCCACTGAGCACAACTCCAAGCTCACTGTAGCCTAATCACCAGCTACAGGACAAAACATTGAAAAGCTTAGATGTAATTCAGTGGCTGTGTGTGTTTGAGAGGGTATGCTTGTTTGTCTCAGTCCCAGTAGTGGGTCTGATATAGAAGCTGACAGGCTTCTTATCAGTGTTAGTACAGCCTACGGCCATAAGTACCAACTAGGCTGAATGAAAATATAATGGCAATATCGCACCAATCCACCAGCAACTCTATGCACACTGATTGGACCCTCACAGATCCCAGGTTTAATTTTATTGCAAAATCTAAATATCTACCTGGCGGTCACTGTCCATTCACCTTGTCCAAGATTTCACAGAGAGGGAGAATATTATCTCCGTGGTCACCTCAAATAGACTACCTGCCCGCAAGGGTATCCTGCTTGTGTCTTTCTCTGTGCTTACTGTATGACTCAGTGTGAACGGCTAGCTAAACTAATTAAAATGTGCATTGATAATGGGCAGCTAAAAAACATAATCTTTGAAGGCTATACTTCTAATTACTTTTCAGTTCCATTTCATTCCATCTGAATATACAGCTTGTTCAACTTTTAATTGCTAGTTTTAGTAAACAGCTTATCAGCCCGCTTCAAGCCCACACACAGAGTACCGAATGACCCGGCCAAACATGCACACAGACGCATGCATAGAGTACTGCGGAGTTTGACAGCGTGAGATGCAGAAAGCAGGAGGCCCATTAATTTCCTCACAGCATATACAGAAATAGAGGGTGTGGAAGGAGATGTCTTTAAAACACCATACCCAGTCAACCAAACCCCAGCTTCCCTCCACCCATTCCCCTGCCTACTCTCTCCCTCGAGCAAATACAGAGGAGCATTAGGAAACACAATCAGGACAGATAAATGATGAATGACTCTCCCAGCTCTCTGCCTTGTGTCCTCCTGCCACGGTCCAAAATATAGGATACACGTCACTTAAACTGAAACTGTCCTCTATCTCTTCCTTGTGCATGGGTGTGCATGCATACCAACAATCACAAAAAAATGCACACATTTATTCAAAAAAATTAGGAAGGCTTTTACCAGCAGTACGTGTAAACCCTGATTCATTAGTTAAAAGGCCCCCTAATAAATTTCCCACTTTTAATGTTTCACGGAGCTATTAAAAGCTTGCTAGGCCCGGGAGAGTCCAGCAGACCATTACAGCTTTCAATAAATGACAATCTACACGACTCTGTGAGATGGTGGGGAAAGAAAGAGAAGGGAAAGTGACAGGCTTTTGGTAACGTCCGCCTTTTAAATTGCTGCTTTAATAGCACGTAAAGACTTATTAGCTTCAACATTGTGTGCTTGGCACTTTAAGAGTGTGGCACTTATTTCAGAGTAGTTCTGGCTTTAGTTAATGAATAGAGCCGCTCCTTTGCTAGGGGCTAATTCACACAGATCAGCTGAAGAAGCTCCATATCAATTTGGATTGGTCACATTCAGGTTCACACAGCAGAAAAATCTAGCATGCTCACTTTAGTAGAAAAGACAAACTTGGTGAGGGGAAAAGCCCTAAATCGAAGAAAAACAGGTGACATCATTTGAAAAAACAAAACCCATGCCATTTGCCTTTTGAATTCTAACAGAATATATTTTTAGCATAATAAAAGAATTAAATGGTGCAAATTGACATTGCGACAGATATTCAACTGGAACAAACAGAACAGTGTAAAGGAGCTTAATTGATTAACACTAGAACACAACCAGGAAGTTCTCCAGGGCTGCAACAATGTAATTCATTGCTTGCTATGAGAAAAAAAGTAAGAGAAAATTAACCCTGCAAGAGAGAAATTAACAATCCATCCCAACTCACCACTCTTAGGGCAAAAGGACTTCAGACAACATTGATCACATTCTTATCAGAACCAAAATATCAGAAACCCCTATGGCATCAGAAACTTTTTCTTTTGAAATACTGCTAAATAAAAAATCATCTTTGAACATATTATTGTGCATGCCTTGAGTGGGATGCGCATTTGTGATGTGTTGTTTGTGAAGGAACAGATGTTTGAAAAGCTCTTTTTGAGGAACGCTGGGAACTGAATCTCAAGGATCTGTCAATTTATCTTCTAGATTTTCTTATTTTTATTTTGCAGATAAGTTATTTGCAAATAATTATTTGCCAAAGATTCACACTGCAGAAACAATGGTGTTGACAGCGGACCATTGCGTTCCTGTCACGGCGCTGTTCAAATAACGGAGTCAAGCGCAGGAAAAGGTTGCAATAATAGTTATATATTTTTGAAGAGAATGCAGCGTTCTGCAACACACGTACAGGCTCTTAGACACTGAGCAATAACACACAAAACCCCAACCTAATCAATAGACATTTATAGCCCTACACTAAATAACAAATAAGGAACAGGTGCGTGTGATAATGACACACAAAGGGGCAGTGGTTTTAGAAGGTCGGTGACGCCGACCGCAGGAACCTCGGCGCACCAGCTGGGGGAGCTTCAGGTGGAACGGTGACAGTTCCACACATTTTCTTCTATGCCAATACAAAAAGCAGGCAAAGATACAATGTTACTTATTGGAATAAGCCTTTTACACTATCAACATTTTTTATTGAGGCAAGGTGCATTCTGTGTTTATAGATCATCCTCTAGACGTTTCTACAATTTGACTGACCCCTTTTGCTAAATTCAGTTGATTGGACATCATTTGGAAAGGCACACACATCTATTTACACATTTAAAGCAAAAACCATGCCATGGAACAACCACCATTCCTCCTAGAGCTGGAGGCCCAACCAAAGAGGGTCAAGAAGGTGACCAAGAACCCAATGGTTCTTTCCCTTGATTCTGACAGAAGGACAATCAATCACCAGTCAGGATCGAGGTATAGATCACAGCAATGTACAGACAGACGCTTGATGAAAACTGGCTCCAGCTCAGACTTGGGCAAAGGTTCACCTTCCAACAGGCCAACAACACTAAGAACACAGCACAGGAGTGGAAGTGGGATGTCAGTGAATGTCCTTAAGTGGCCTTCCAGAGCACAGACTTGAACATGATCAAATATCTCTGGAGAGACCTGAAAATGTGTGCAGCAACATTTCCCATCCAACATGACACCGCTTGAGACGGTCTGCAGAGAAGAGTGGGAGAAACTCCCCAAACACAGGTGTGTCAAGCCTGTATGATCATACCGAAAATGACTTGAGGCCGCAAACGCTGCCAAAAGTGCTTTCACAAAACACTGAGTAAAGAATCAGGATGAGTTTTATAGCAAAGTTTTAAAACAAGGAATTTTGTTCTGGTCGTTGTAACAACAATTAATACACAAGGACTAAGGGAAGCAAAAAGAATAAAAACAGTGGACGGAGCATAAAAATTGTAGACTGTGCATTAATAAATAACTAAATGTAACAAAAAAGTATATGTAAGCTGTGAAATTTTGTCCAGTTGAGGGTAGTTGATGTATGTGCAGAAGGATAATAAACTGTCCCAGTTGAGGGTTGTGTATGTATGTGGGAGAGGGTTAAAGATATGTCCATTAAGGGTTGTGTGTGTGTGTATGTTCAGTGTAGGCTACAGTCAAATTGGTTCCTGGGGCATGTTCATGAGGCCTACTGCAGTAGGAAAGAAACCGTTTGTGTGGCACATGGTTTTGGTCCTGAGAGACTTCAGCCTTCTACCAGAAACGAGAGCACTGTATAGTCAATTTCTGGGGTGAGAGGGATCGGCTCCAATCTTTGCCACTTGCCTCTGCTTCCTGGAGGTGTGTAGGTCATGTGACAACGGCAGATTGCACCCAGTCACCCTCTCTGCAGAGTAGATCAGGCGTTGCAGCCTGCCCTTGATTTTGGAGGTCAGGATGGACTCTCATGGCAGTGTAGAAATAAACAATCATAGCCATTGGCAGGTTGAACTTTTTCAGCAGTCGCAGGAAATACATCCTCTACTGTGCTTCGTTGGTAAGAGAGGTGATGTTCAGCTCCCACTTTAGGTCCTGGGCAATGATGGTGCCCAGACAGCAAAAGGATGACAGTTGACTGAGTAGCCACCCACAGCGATGGGGGAAGGGCATCTGGGCATCTTTTGAAGTCCACTATCATCTCCACTGTCTTTAGGGCATTGAACTCCAGGTTGTTCTGATTGCACGAGGACACCAGATGGTCCCACTGTAGGTGGACTCGTCTCCATCAGAAATAAATCAGATGAGGGTGGTGTCATCCGCAAACTTCAGGAGCTTGACAGGGTGGGGACAGGAGTTGCAGCTCTTCGTGTACAGGGAGGAAAGTAAAGTGGGACAGGCCACAGCCGTGGGGGGGGGGGGG
>JACXGJ010015788.1:0-13072 GCA_016801105.1 Esox niger | reverse complement strand
GTCTGGCTGGATGAAAGCTGGGCAACACCTGCCAGAGATCAGTTTGGCTGGATGAAAGCTGGGCAACACCTGTCAGAGATCTGTCTGGCTGGATGAAAGCTGGGCAACACCTGTCAGAGATCAGTTTGGCTGGATGAAAGCTGGGCAACACCTGTCAGAGATCTGTCTGGCTGGATGAAAGCTGGGCAACACCTGTCAGAGATCTGTCTGGCTGGATAAAAGCAGATCCCCCTCTCCTACATTCCTTTTCTTGCCAACAACAAAGTTCAGGCCTTATTATGTTAATGCTGAAGACCAGATACAGCGGGAATTGGAAACGGCAATCCGTAATAAAGCTTTCACGAAAATAGACCCTTGAAGGTTTGCATTGAGTTTGCATTTCTAACTTTAATTGACAAATAATTCCACAGTAGTGGAGCTCTATGAGAAAAAGCCCTGCCTCCGGCTGTTTGTTTAGACATTTTAGGTACAATTCAAAGCGCTGCATCTTGCAATCTAAGGTTATGTGCAGGTATCTATGGCTGGATCATTTCAGCAAGATAAGTAGGAGCAAGTTCATGTACTGATTTATAGGTTAACAATAAAAGCTTAAAATCAGCCCTAACCCTAACAGGCAGCCAGTGTAAAGAGGCTAGTACTAGAGTAATGTGTTAAAAAAGGTTCTAGATAGGATTCTAGCAGCCGTGTGCAGCACTATTTGAAGTATATTTGTTGATTTATTAGGGTAACCGGGAAAAAGAGCATTGTAGAAATCTAATCTTGAAGTAAAGCATGGATTCGTTTTTCAGGGTACTTTGATGAAAGTTTCAGATTTTTGCAATGTTTCTTGAGATATATTTTACACGTTCATCAAAGGTGAGGTCAGAGTCAAGGGAAACAATGAGATATCTTACAGATTTTTGGGATACGACTACGCAGCCATTGAGGTTCACAGTGAAATCTCCCAACAAAGCTCTTTGTTTCTTGGGTCCTAAAACAAGCATTTTCTTTAGTTTGAAAGCAAGAGGTTCTCTGAAAAACATGCTTCCAAAGTGACTAATTTTGGGGCTTCTCCATGCTTCTTTGAAATATATATATATATATATATATATATATATATATATATATATATATATATATATATATATGACTGTGTCATCAGCATAGCAGTGGAAATTGTGATTCCGGATTACATCACCAAGAGGCAGAATATTTAGCGAGAACAATAATGGGCCCAAAACAGAGCCTTGAAGAACACCAACACATAATTTTAATTTGTCAGAGGATATGCCATCCACACATACAAACTGATATCTTTCAGATAAATAAGATTTAAACCAGGCTAGAACAGTCCTACTTAGCCCAATATGGGTTTCCAGTCTCAAAGAGGGAGGGATCAATAGTGTCAAAAGCAGCACTAGGATCAAGAAGCAACAGGACGGATGCGGAACATTTGTCTGAGACCATTAGAAGGTCATTTATAACTTTCACGAGTACAGTCTCAGTACTATGATGGGGTCTGAAACCAGACTGGAACGTTTCATTAATGTTATTTGTCTTCAGGATTCAGTTGTTGGGAAACAAATTTTTCTAAGATTTTTGAGAGGAATGGGAGGTTTGATATTGGCCTATAGTTGATCAATATGTCGGGATCCTGATTAGATTATTTTAGAAGAGGCTTAATTCCCGCTCTTTTTATTGATTTAGTTAAACATCCAGAGGAATTTATTAAGTAAAAAAATGTCTAGCTGACCACTTGTGGGTTTACAACTCATTACAAATGTAGTGAATGTGTCGAGCGATACGGGATCAAAAAGTTCCAGTGTCCCCATTGACACCTGGTCAAGTAGGTTCAGGACATAATCAGGACACCTGAGATTTTGGGGACAGTAATTATTTAAGGAGGATTCAGTTATTTGTTTTCTAATAGTGATGATCTTTTTATCAAAGAAGTTCATGTATCCATTACAGCTTAAGTGAAGACCCACTTCCCTTGTTGAGCGTTACTTTTTTGTTAACTTTGCAACTGTATCAAAGAGAAATGTTGCATTGTTTTTGTTCACCTCAATCAGGTTGGAGAAATACGCTGATTGAGCAGATGTAAGTGCTTTTCGGTAAGTGTGCTCTCTATCCAGGCTAGTCTGAATACATCCAACACGGAGCGCCACTTTCGCTTCAATTTTCTGGAGGCTTGCTTGATTGCTCTAGTATTTTCTGTGTACCAGGGAGCAAGTTTCCTGTTGCGTATTTCTTTTGTTTTTAGTGGTGCAACCGTATCTAAAGTATTATTAGTCATGCTGTTGTTCCTCTAGACACAAACCAACTTTAGCTACAGGTAGCTCATGTTAGCCTAGCTAACGTCCCCCTATTATTGGCCACCTATTTGTATAGTGATATGGAGGTAAATACTTAAAACATTTCATGTATGGAAATTGAAGTTGCAAAAGTCAACTTGCACCACAGACCAGACATCATCATGTAGGCTATTTTCCGTGATCTGTCTGTTTTCCTTCTCCAGAAGGCATGAGAGGTAGGTATCACTTTCTAGTAAACAAGTAAAACTGATCAGGCCTTTGTAACGCAAATAAAGCGGAAATCAATTGTTATTGAACAAAATAGTAAGGCGGTGGATGATGGAGGACGGTGGCTGATAATAGGGCTCGTCTTTTTTAGCCACGTCGCTAACCAACTAGCTTCAAATAGTAATATTAACAGACATTTCTGAAATGCTAATTAATGTAATGCTAGTTAACATTTGTATGTCTCTAATAAACACAAATCATAGACAACTTGATCCAAGTTAGAAGATATTTATATCAACTGCTGTCAGTTTTGCTGACTGCTTGTGGATTATTAATTTATTGTAGTGTGTTTATGTATTTTTAAAGAGGAAAAGAGACACAGATTAATTGACGTGCTCATGGCCATGGACAACGCGAACCGGGCCATCCTGCATCCAGGACAGGAGCAGTATATGCAGCTGCTATACTGAGGAAAGCCACGATAAGGAGGCGAAAGTTGGCATTCCTCGAGTCTCACGAAAGAAACCGTGTTATGCACATTATCCCTGTACAGTTATGTATATTATTGCTTTTACTTCTTGCTATATTTTTCTAACTCTCACAACGTAGTTGACGTTTGCTATGCCACCATTCATAAGCATATTACACTCATGTGTCTCTAATATTCTATAATAATTCTACCAATTGCTGCTAGTTTTCACTGTTATGTTACTGCCATATCTAAATGTTAAATAATACATCCCAGATAGCTGCTAGTTTACACTGCTATGTTACTGCCATATCTACAGTGGTGTGAAAAAGTGTTTGCCCCCTCCCTGATTTATTATTTGTTTGCATATTTGTCACACTTAAATGTTTCAGATCATCAAACACATTTTAATATTAGTCAAAGATAACACAAGTAAACACAAAATGCAGTTTTGAAATGAAGGTTGGAAATCATTAAAGTGTGACAAACATGTAAACAAATAAGAAATCAGGAAGAGGGCAAATACTTTTTCACACCACTGTAAATCTGAAATAGTACTACCCAGATTGCTGCTAGTTTATGGTACTCTTTGTATTTTGCACATTTTTGCAGATAAAACAATTGTTGTGGAACCAAATACATATGTAGAGTAGCCGTTTGTGTAAATCTGAAAACAAAACAACTCCCACACACTGTTTTGCTTACTGTCTTGAAAGATTTATTAAATCACAACAGATAGAACAAACATTGTACTGTAGAGACCATTTTTGAATGGTTACACAACAGCAGAGTCATGTCTCCACAGTACTGGTTGCAGTGTAGAAACAGGTACAGAAACCTCTCCTTAGACATACGGAAATTCTTAATCCACTGGGCCTCGGTGAAAGCTGGAACCACGGTTTCCCATCACGCCGTTGTTATATTCTGTACCCACACCGATGGAGAAACACGACGCATTCTGCAGTACTCGCATATCTGAAACACACACAAAACGGTGCCATTAATAAGATGTAGTTTACAATAAAATGATTCCCTATTGTGATTTACTTAAACGTATATATGCTTACTGTGTGTCATGGTGGGACTCCGTCTCAGTTATCTCATGGTCAATCTTTTCCATGAACAAATGTTATGCAGCGAGAAAGTCAGGGGAGAGCCATCTTTATTCAGCATGAGACGTCGGTGTTGACAGTCCATAGCTCTTTCATTTCATGGACAGGATGTGTGGGGCCCATCAGTTTCAGGTGACACGTCCTATCTATACTCCTTTGCTCAGAGTTAGTCAGCACATCTGTGTTGTGTTAAGTTTCTCAAGCCCACTTTCTCTCAAGTATTTCCATGAAGAATGTTTTTATGTCATGAATTGTGGGTTCGTGTGTTTATGTTTCAGGGGAGCTCACCGTGCTTTCTTTTGTGTATTAATTGTGTTGATGCGGGGCTAATCTGCATGACCTCTCCAGCTAAAATAAAGGTTAAATAAAAAATAATACACATATAGGTCATATGGGGGACATATGTTTCACGCACTGCTTTAGCTGTACATACGCCTCGTTTAGAAAATGTATCATAAAAGGCTTTAGAAAATGTATTATAAATGAGTTTAGATCGCCACCTGGTGGGAACAACTGAGACCTTATAAATACACTACAAAATACTTGTCTTCCTCCTATCCAAAGCACAAAGAAGACGACAAATTAACATAGTCGTTTTAACCCTGTTTTACAAACATGGATTGAAAACCTTCTAAATGCTGTCTTCCACCAGAGGGCTTAATGCTCCAGTACTCCAGTAGATTATATTTTAATTGTAGTTTCCCATTAAAGACCAGTTTAAAATTCGGGTGGAAGACATTTTAGTCAAATTTAGAAATGTGCAGGTTGTAAAGAATCTGCATATTAGTATTACGTTATATGTTTAAAAACATTTGAGTGCATGAAGAATTTAAAACACAATTAGCAATATGACCTGTAATATGAAAAGCTTCTAAATTCAACACAAATTATAAACCATGCCATTTATTTTCATTTAGCAAATCTTATGAACTTGACCACTTAAACATGCTTTACGTAAAGTAACAAATATACAAATGAACAAACCAATCAATATGGTGTCTTTCAGAAATGAAGAAGGGATTTTTCTATCTGTAAAAGTGAAGCCGTTTACAACCCTGTTTCCAAATAAATTGAGAATAAAATACTAATGAACAATGAATGATGTGCAAAACATTTGTTCCTTAAATGCCAGCAATATGTTTAAAAACAGTTGGCACTGCCTTGGTTCACAGTAGAATGTAACACTGCCTTGGTGCACAGTAGAATGTAGCACTGCCTTGGTGCACAGTAGAATGTAACACTGCCTTGGTGCACAGTAGAATGTAACACTGCCTTGGTGCACAGTAGAATGTAACACGGTAATGAAGCTGCTGATGCTTTGTGCATCAACTGTTTAATCGCAAAAGCCACATAGAATTGGTTTAGATACATGTAAACACGACAACCGAAGTAACCCATTTAAGACAACAGTCTCTTTGCTTTTGTCAAATCAAGACGATACTGCGACGCATACAGCTTCCTCATTAAATGTATCCATGCATTTATCCAAACCGTTTGTCCATTTTGCAATAACTCTTGTCAGCATTTGAAAGGTTAAGAGGCTTTAGCTGATCACCAAACCTGTTAAGCCAATGGTAGTTTCTTGTTGGGTATACCGGTGGGATTGACCTGTCAGATCACGTCTTTGCCATCCATTTGTAATCTCTTGCCGACTCTGGCTTTAAACAGTGTTTCACCCAAAATGTAGATCGCCATGGTTTGTTATGTGTAGATAGGTTTACTCAGGCAAGAATGCGACACACACTGGGGTCTCTGTGGTTTAAATTCTCCGACATCTGTTGTATCACTTATTAGAATGCCGGGGGTTATAGCATTGCTGAACACCAAACATCATGCCGCTGATATACCACCTATTAATTGCCTGGGAATTTAACATTCCGCAACCCTAAGATGTATTTGGTAAGCATCAAACATAACCCGCCTGGTATAACACTTGTGTGGGCTGTTTATCAATCATTGTAAAACATCAAACATGAACACATCAATGCAATCATGAATTCCAAAGTCACCGGACATGCATATGTCATTCCGGAAGTCCCGCTCTAACCCACGTCATACAGGAAGTCCATACGTCACACAGGAAGTCCCACCCACCTGTGAAATCAATCTGGAAGCCCCACCCACCAGTCTTAAATCACCAAAGTGACAGAATAAATCCTAAATTTACTACTGGTGGGATACATTAGGCAGCCAGTGAAAATTATGTCCCCAAAGTTAATGCGTTAGAAGCAGGAAAAATGTACAAGTGTAAGGTTCAAAGCGACTTTGACAAGGGCCAAACTGTGATGGCTAGACAACAGCATTTCCAAAAACTGCAGCCCTTGTGGGGTGTTCCCGGTCTGCAGTGGTCAGTACCTGTCAACAGAGGTCCAAGGAAGGGAAAGTGGTGGACCGTCGGCAGGGGCGGCCATGTCTCATTGAAGCACGTGGGGAGTGAACTCTGACCTGATCCAACAGACAAGCTACTCTATGGGGCTGTGTAGCCACAAACCAGTCAGGCCACGCTGACCTCTGACCTCTGTCCACTGCTGAAAGCACCTGCAATGGGTAGATGAGCATCAGAACTGGACCACAGAGCAATGGAAGAAGGTGCTCTGGTGTGATTAATCACATTTCCTTTTACATCACATGGATGGCCGGGTGCATATGCGACGGTTACCTGGTGAACAAAGGCACCAGAATGCATTATGGGAAAAATGCAAGCCGGCGGAGGCAGTGTTCTGCCGTACCACCTACCTGAGCATAGTTGCAGACCATGTGAACCCTTTCATGGCAACAGTATTCCCTGATGGCATTGGCCTCTTTCAGCAGGATAATGAGCCCTGCCACGAAGCAGAAATGGTTCAGGAATGGGTTGAGGAACACAACATGTTCGAGGTGTTGACTTGGCATCCAAATTCCCCAGATCTCAATCCAATTGAGCGTCTGTGGGATGTACTGGACAAACAGGTCCGGCCCATGGAGGCCTCACCTCACACCTTACAGGACTTAAAGGATCTGGGTAAATTTAATTGACAGACACATGGTTTTATTGTGTTATTGAACTGTTTGCACTTGGTTAAATGAAAACAATATAATAAAATTGCAATAGTGAATCGCAATATATAGAATCACGTGAATCATTTCGCAATAAATTTCACTGGCACAATATTGTAAGGACCTTCTCTATTCCCAGCCCTAGTTATAGCATATTGTTCATTTATTTAAGGGCAACGGGGTTAGTTGGTTAGATATACAGTAGGTCTGTCCTGTCGCTGATCCACACTCCTGTACAGTAGATGGCAGTAATGCATCATTGAAGTTGGATGCCAAACACTATTAAAGACCAATGAAAAAGACGCTAGCCTGTGAAATGCATAATGAAAGTCCTGAATTGGCAGGATGGTCATTTTCACAAAAGCATGTTTTGGAATGTGCTTAAAGGATGTTTGTTGTGAAATAAGATGCATTTTCTGGATTGTATCTTAAATTGATTGGGTGGCTGAAATGGGTCTGTAAAGAGAGAATAACATATTAAGTAGTTTACATATAAAACGTAGGTATCTTATATAGATATCTAAGGGCAGTGACAACTGCCTGAAAACAACTGTACTTCCTAAGAACACTCAAGAAGTTTGGCATATCTAAACATGTCATCAACTTCTACAGGTGCACCATTGAAAGTATCGGCAGCTGCTGCGCTGCAGACCACATGGCCCTCCAGGGTGTGGTGAAGTCTGCGGAGCGTGTCATCAGTTGCCATATTCCCTCCGTGCAAGGCATCTATCATGAACAATGCCTGAATAAAGCATGGAACATCATCAAACATCGAAGCCACCCAGGCTAAGGTCTGATGCTATGGCCTGTTCACCCTTCTGCCATCTGGTAGATGCTACCAGAGCACGAGGAAAGCACTTCCAGACTCACTAATCATTTTCCCCCCTCAGGCCATAAGGCTCCTTATCCAGCAACACTGATCCAGGATCACACTGATTCAACAAACAACACAGATCCATGATCACACTGATTCAACAAACAACACAGATCCATGATCACACTGATTCAACAAACAACACAGATCCATGATCACACTGATTCAACAAACAACACAGATCCATGATCGTACTGATCCCACAAACAACACAGATCCATGATCGTACTGATTCAACAAACAACACAGATCCATGATCGTACTGATCCAACAAACAACACAGATCCATGATCGTACTGATCCAACAAACAACACAGATCCATGATCGTACTGATTCAACAAACAACACAGATCCATGATCGTACTGATTCAACAAACAACACAGATCCATGATCGTACTGATTCAACAAACAACACAGATCCATGATCGTACTGATCACACACACAAACATTCCAGCTGCTCTGACATCCTTTCAGGTACTTTTATTGGGCATTAGTATATGACTGCATATACTGTTCATAGGCATATTACACTTCTGATATTCAATACTTCTACCATACTGTTCATATTCCCAATCCCTCCCTTTCAAAAACGAATGCTAGTTTACATTTTTATGTTATTGCCATACTCTACATATTTCTAATATTCAATACGACTTTTATTTGATTTAACCTTTATTTAACCAGGTAGGGTGATTGAGAACATATTCTCATTAGCAATGGCGACCTGGTCAAGACAAAACACAGATGTGCAGGACAACATACAATTACACATAGAGTACACAATACACATAATGAGGTAGAGTTTGAATGAAATATAAATGCAATACAGAGTACATTATATATATTATTGCCATACTTGCCATATCTAAAATGTTCAATACTACTACCCAGATTTCTGCTAGCCTACAGTACTCTTTTTATACAGCTGCTAGTGTACAGTGTTATGTATAGTATTGCTTTATTTTTTGTTTGGTTATAATTTTTTTTGCTAATATATTTTTCTTTTGATTCTCACTACGTAGTTGTCGGGTCTATAGTCAAAGTAATTTCATTGGGCATGATGACCGTGTGTTGTTAGGTGCATTTGCCAAAAGAACTTGAAACTTGAACTAGGTATCAACGTACTTCAACTCGGACCTGTGTCAGACCGGAAGAGGTACTTTTAAAGGATCAATCATCATGAAACGTCCCTGGTAAACCTCCTAAAATATATTTGTTTGGATTACATCTTCACTCGACTGCGCAAAGGCAAAGCGACTGATGTTCTGAACGTGGTCATTCCTTTGCACATGCGTAGAAAGCCTAACCAATTGGCATCACGCTCTCTCTGCCATCGGTGTAGAAATCCACACAGCTGGTGATTTCTGTCAACGAACTCAACCGGCCTAGCAACTACAGAATGGGAAGGAATAAACAATACTCTAGATAATTGCATATAACTGAGTGACAATATATGTTCTTTAATTTTGCGGTTTTTGTTGTAGTGTGATTGTAATGTCTTCATGTAATTTGGGTCGACAGTGTTTTAGCTAGCTTTTTGTTTGAAGCTAGCTAACGACGTTAGCCTAGCCCTAGCAAGCTGGCTAACCGTTAGCTTTGTTAGTTTACGAGGAGGCCAAGACTTGCTTGTATTTTTTTTCTTTGTACGTGTTGCAATAACTAGTTAGCTACCTACTTTTTTGATGAGTGATATTCCTTATTTATTTTGGAAAATAACTTAAGTAACGTTAGGCTTGATGTAGCTTAACTTGGCTTCGTATATCTGCTTTCCTTTTTATGTCAAGTATCGACTACTAACTGTCAAAGGAAAGAGGACATCTTATCGTGGATATTTTACATCTGACCATGCTCGTGGAGGCGGCGTGTTGCTACGGGCCAATCAGTACTCTGAAAAGAAGTGATTTGAGTCTACCGCAGGTTCACAACCATGACCAGCTGGTCTTCTGGATGTTTTGTATATCATTTGTTTACCTCCGTCGTAATAGGTAAATGGTGATGTTTAACAGAAAGCAAGGGCTACAGTAAGAGTCAGCTTTAATTCACTTGTTTTGCAGCGTTTCACAGCTACTTATCAGGGTTTGTCCGCAACACCATATCACCAGATTTGTATCAGGAACGTTTAGCTTCTCGTTGTGCCTTTCCGCCATGTCTTGTGTGCATTACAAGTTCTCATCTAAACTAAAATACGACACGGTCACTTTCGATGGCCTGAACATCACTCTAGCTGATCTGAAACAGCAGATCATGGGGCGGGAGAGACTCAAAGCAGCCGACTGCGGACTGCAAATAACAAACGCACAGACTAAAGAAGGTAAGAAGTACTTATGATCTCTTGTACAAGAAGACATCTAGGTGAAGTTCACGAATGAGTTGTCGATGCGACAGTTATTGCTGCTAGCGTAGCAGCAACCGGTTTCCCGTACGGATAGACAGTTGCATAACTTTGCTAACTAGCAAGCTAGTTTGTTGCTACAAACATTCATTTGCAGGTGACAGCACAGCAAGCAGCTATTGTCGGACATCCAATATTGGGAAACACGTTATGTGTGATTGTCACTACACTCCTCGTATCTTGTCGTTTAAAGTAGTTCTCTACCAGACACGTGTGTTCTAGTATGAGGATTGCTAAATAACTAGCTAGTTACTTCATTGCTAACCACAATGCAACATGGTCTTTTAGGTCAGATTGTTAGGTGTAGTTTGTCGCGGGTTTGGGTTACGGGAAGCTTTTGTGGAGCCCTAGGCCGGCTGCACGTGATTCCCTGTTCGAGAGCTAGCGCTAACTGTTTTGTAAAGGGATTAAAACATGTCGGAATACATTTTTAATCATGTCAACCTGTCTAACAATCACTGTGGCTACTACTAAAGCAATATTTAATTTACAACTTTGGTGAATTGGTTTGAGAAGTAAGATGTAGATTTTTGATGGACATTTTATCGAACTCCTTAACTTCTGCTAACCTAAAAATGCCGACTTCACCGCAGGTGATTGGCAATAGTGAGTGAAAACAAGGTTGGTCAGCGTTAAGTTTCTATTACAGAGCCGTGCGTGAAGCCTCAACGGTACCACTTTTCATTAGAACTACACACGTGAACTACAGTTCCCATAACGTGTGTCTGTTTCGGCTGTACACCTGTCTAAAAACAACTTTTTATTTAGCATATTCAGTTAGTAACTTTGGCGATGCATTTAACTTTTTTGATAATAAAATATTTTGATGAAATGCATTATTGGTTATGAGTTAATCAATGTGCACATGCAGATATACTTTCCTATTTGCCTATAGGGAACTCGCAATTCCCTGAAATGTTTTGATTCTGCGTAAAATCCTAATAAAGACTGATTGCAAAGATGTGCCAATCATTTAGCCCATTTTTATTCCTTTCATTATGCGCCACATTTTTTCATTGGGTGGCAGGTCTGGACTGCAGGCAGGACAGTTCAGCACCTGGACTCGTTTACTACAGAGCCAAGCTGTTGTGATACTCACAGAATGTAGTTTGGCATTGTCTTGCTGAACAAAAACCTGTGTGTCTTGTTCAACATTAATGGTGCCTTCACAGATGTGCAAGTCACCCATGCCATGTGCACTAATGCACCCCCATACCATCATGGATGCTGAATTTTGAACTGTGTGCCTATAACAATGGTCCTTTTCATCTTTAGTCCCGGAAAAGTATAGCGTTCATAGTTCCCCAAAATGATTTCAGATTTTGGTTAGTCTGACCACAGGACACTTTTCCAGTTCACCTCAGTCCATCTTAAATGCGCTCGGGCCTAGAGAAGGTGGTGGTGTTTCTTAATTTTGTTTATATGGTTTCTTTGCTTGGTAATGTTTTAACTTGCATTTGTGGATGTGGTGATGTACTGTGTTCACAGATAGTGGTTATCAAAAGTGTTCCTGTGCCCATGCAGTTATGTCTACTACAGTATTGTCTGTTTTTAATGCAGTGCTGTCTGAGGGCCTGAAGATCACAACCATCCAGTATTGGTTTTTGGCCTTATCCCTTGTGTACAGAGATTACTCTAGATTATCTGTATCTTTTAATGGTATTATGTCAAGGATGAGACCCCCAAAAACGCTGCAATTTTACGCTGAAAAACGTCATTCACAATGTGTTGTGCTATTTGCCTGCGAAGTCTTTCACAGAGTGGTGAACCCCTCCTTATTTTTACTTCTGAAAGTATCCTCTCTGGAATGCTCTTTTATATCCAATCATGTTTTTGACCTCTGGCCAATTAGCCTAATTAGTTGTGAGATGCTCCATCAGTTTTCTTTTGCAATACCCCACCTTTCCAGCCTCTTGCCCTTGTCCCAACTGTTTTGAAAAGTGTTGCTGGCATCGTTTTCAGAGTGGGCATATATTTTTCAAGCGACCATTGCATTAGCATTTGCTTTGTCTTTCTGCTATTTTCTATTGAATGTTGGGTTTCAATGATTGTATTCTCCTTTACATTTTCCAGTGTCCCAACTGTATTGGAAATGCAGGTGTAGAATCCGTTACCCAAGCAAACTCCCTAACCTAACCAATCAGGTGGTTAAATGTCCTTTTTTGCCCGCCCCTAGACACGTACATGTCCAATGACAGCTTAACACATACCTGGTATTTGCATGTAAAGGGAATATTCCATTACATTGCTGGGAATGTGACAATCATGGAATTTAGTTTGGGAGAAAATATACTTTAATTTAACATGTATGATAGAGTTCTCAAATGCTGGAAATTAGTGGCGATACTAGTGATCGATCTGCTTGTGGTGCTTCTTTGCTTTATTGGCTCTATGTGTTATGTGTCAGCGAATTGCAGCTAATCTGTAAGTGAACAGCCTGGGGCGAAAGGAAAACATCAAAATGCATCACTGGCTACTGGAAAAGCACTAGCTGTTCTTGTACCCTTCAATTTCAAATTGAATAAGCAATGTCTGTTGTTTCATCTGTTTGTAGAATACACTGATGACGAGGCCCTCATCCCTAAGAACTCTTCGGTCATCATAAGAAGAATTCCCATTGGAGGAGTCAAGATGACCAGCAAAACGTATAACATGTGAGTACATTCCGCTGGCCCCGTCTCTACG
>JACXGJ010015787.1:0-13074 GCA_016801105.1 Esox niger | reverse complement strand
CTCCCCCCACGGCGGCGTCATGTTGTCCGACTGGACATCTCTATCTCCCACTCCTCCTCAGGCCGCCCTTGGATCCTTACCTGCTGTTGTGACAAAATCTGCCACGTTGTTTTCTGTAAAATGAAATTTTTTCCAAAACTACAGAAATCTTCTTCTCATAAACCAAAAATCCGATTGACTTGTCCTTTGGTGTCTTATACATGCCTCCTTTAAATCTTTTCAGGAATAAGAGAGAACTTGCAAATTGGCAGACAAAATGGCTGACTACTGTGCAATATATGTGTGCACAATGTGCATGTGTGCAATTCTTTATTAGAACAATAACATATGCACTTCATATTCATTGTGACTTCTGACACCACCCACATATTTCACCATGTGCATTTGTTTGCTGATATCTCAAAGGACAGTAAAATGGCAAAAGCTAATGCTAATAAATGCACATACACACCTGTGCAATGCTCACGTTGTCAGCATCTTGATATTTCATGCCTGTGAGGTGAATGGATTATCTCGGCAAAGGAGAAGTGCTCACTAACACAGATATAGACAGATTTGGGAGAAATAGGCCTTTTGTGTACATAGAGAAAGTCTTAGATCTTTTGACTGCAGCACACGATGAATGGGGGCAAAAACAAAAGTGTTGCGTTTCTATGTTTGTTCAGTGTAGCTAGTTGTTCATGGTAAATCTGAAGATTGAGAAGTTGCAAGTGGCAGATGAAACATATTGTGGATATCTGAGCACGTTTTGTTCAGGAGGAATGACTGTGCAGGGAGGTTGCAGTGTTAACGGATACTTATGTTGACAAGGTTGTGGGAATGTTGTTTACAGGGGACAGTGGGGAGGTATTATATTAGATAGACCACCTCCATGACATGCCATGAATTCATTTAACTGGTATTTAAAACCTTTTAAATAGCTTAAGTGTTTCAGGCAGTGACTGTGTTTCTTAAACACAACACAGGGCTGCTTTATGATATATCTTTTGGATGCCAAATATGCCTTTGGTTTGGCTCAGTCTTCATTTGTGAATGGAAATTAAAGGCAAGGAAACGTTTAGTACTTGTCCATTTTCAAAGGAGCCCCTTTTTTCAGAACAGGCCTTATTTGGGAATCAAGGAAGTAAAAGACATCCATGGCAGTTTTCTAAACGTCAAAGCATGTTGTTTTTAGAAGCTACACATTTAGTCTAGGAACGTCAGACAGTACATTCAAAAGGAAATGCCTTTCCTCACTATGTCTCCTAGACAGACCATGGACCAACAGCAGCAACCTGTCTCTATTTTCCGGTAGAGGAATCACTTACGTTTATGGATTATAATAACCACAGCAACCTACTAAAACTATTTGGTTTGGGAACATCTGTATCTGTAGGAAACACATTGTTAGCTTTGTGGATGCAGCAAAGTCAACATTTTGCCAATGACTCAGCACCCCTGCTTCCCGTCTTTGTATTTTAATCTATATACTGAATGCATTCTATGGGAAATATAGGAGCTACACATACTGACACACACTCCTCTGACATCTTTTCCTCACTCCCCCCTACTGCTCAATCCGCAAACGCCTGGCTTACTGCCTGATAGTTAGCAGCAGGTCTCAGGGAAATTATTAGATAGATCATCTTAAAAAGCAATGTCATGGTGGCCAATGTGCAATTTAGAAGTAACCCAAAAACCTACCTGAGACCAATATAGTTTCAACTGCAATGTAGTTGTCAAAGTAACTCGATTTTTAAGAAATATAGTGGACATAGCAACAGTGAGCCTTGATCCTGTGCTAGATGGATTGACAGCTCACATCTACACTGCACTGTTGACTGTTTGCTTAATCCCTGTGTTCTCAGGGTACACTGAGGAGTAAATACATGTATACAGTACGGTGTAAAAGTCCTAGGTACCTGAAACTCAAACAAATGCCATTTTTGAGTAGTAAGTGTTTTATTGTAAAAGAAACACAATACAAATGGTTTTAGTTTGACTTTCAGGTGCCTAAGAATTTGTCAGAGTTCTAAGTGTAAATAAAAAAATACTGTGCCCTTTCTTGATTATTGATATCATTGGTAAGGGCAACACAAATTCATTAAACATGTCATACTTTATTAGCTTGATCCTCAATTCATCTTCAGATCACGCAATATTGATCAAATTTAAAATGAATTGTTAACCAACCATTTTTTTTGGTCAAATAGTTTTTTCAGACATTATTAGTATTAACCAAATCAAATAGTAGGATTTTCCAATTAATTAATTACATTGTTTTCAAGTGCATCTGAGTCATCCTTGACTGTTTTACGTAATTATACAATTACAACATTTGTATAATGAAGTAATCCTACACTAATCATGAAATAGGTCAGCCTTTAAGAATTTGTTACATGGTATTGCAATTTTGATTAGAATGTGGTTGCATTGACAGATTGATCTTGGTGAGATAGTTATCAAATATGGTTGTCTGGCCCTGCACTTGGCTCTTTGTGGTATCTATGAGCTTGGTCAAAGTAGACGATCAGAGCATGCATTCCCTCTGGCATGTAAGGTTTCCAGTCCAGACTTCCTACTTGAGCGAGCTGCGTGTTAAGAACTAGAACAGCATTGCATTTGATTCAGAGGGTGACAAGTGAGAGCAGATATTGCAAGATTTTAATCAATGAAAGGCATAGACAAATATCACATACATACTTTGCATTGTTGAGTTAAATCATTCCTTTAATTTCCCCCCACCTGCCTCCAACAAGTCAGATTCAGGTTGACAGTTCAACTGATTGTTCACATTAACTAGGCAGCAAAGAAGGTAGAGGAGTAGGAGTGAAGAGCAGGTGTACATGGCAGTCAATCACTCAGAGTCAAGTGCAGCACTCTAGTCAATTGCGCTCCTATCCTCTTTTCTCTGCACTTGTCAAATGAAGTGCACTTTATAGGGAATAGTGTGCCATTTGAGACACTGACTCTATTCTCTGCTGAGTTCCCCACCTGAGATCTACAGCTCTGTCAAACTCCCATTTTCTGTCAGTGCCTCGGAAGTTCAGCATTTCAGGTGAAATGGAAAAAGAGAGAATGTGATGCAATTTTACACTTTTTGACATTGGCAACACTCTTTTTCAGTAATCTGAACTCCTCTAAAATTTCTGGATTGTTGAACTGTCTGAAAGATAACCTCTTCCTATAGTTTTTATTATTTTTGTCAACACCTGAATGTGGACAATTTAGAGTGTGTTGCATTGTCATTATGTCAAATATTCCTGAAGAGTTTGAACTTGGCAAACGACAGTTTATGGAAGGATGAGTTAACCCATCAGAAGTCTGAGTTATCCAATCATTTCAGTATTTTTCTCATTTCTGAATGGATTTCCACAGCAGTGAATAGACAATTCATCCTAAAATGCTGAATTTCTATTGGTCAACAGAAGGTGCAAAATTCTGTTCTCAGATTGATGCCTTCCATTGGCATCATTAAGACACGCAGTCACCTTTCCTCAAATGAGCAATGGCAGACAAGTGAAAGCAAATTCCCTCCGGCATTTTCAGGTTGCTAAAATTCTATAATGTTCAATTAATTTTGGTTAAAGTGAGAATAGCACTGAATGGTGTAATCAAATTACTTTCTTTTATTTGAAACATCTAAAAACATTTTTTTAAGCTGGTTCACCTAAAGTAAACCTTGCAGAGTTACTGACAGAGTTGGTGTGAATGCATTGTCACTGTAATTAAACAAATTTCTACAACCTAGACATAAATTAGGGATATCTACTTTAACATTGCCCTGGCCATTCAAGCCACACCAGTCCACATCAAACACAAAAATAGTGTATTTCATCCTTCAAGTATTTTAAATAATATTATCTGTTCAATATGTACTTTTAGCATAAAAAATCATTAGACATTTCTCCAAGTTATGGTCTTCGTCGTAAAGTTGAGGCTCATTTACTGCATTTTCTATACAATGCAAAGAAATGTAAGAAATCTGTTTTTAAAACTGTGAAAATGACTATATCATGAGGTTATCATTGTATGCAAACAAACCTGAATGGAGCGCACAGATGATTGTACAGCACTATAACATTCACATGGATTATAACATACTTGCATTTCTGTACTTATATCAGTAATGTAGTGATAATTGGTCAACTATAACTCCAGGAGACCATTAAAGTAAGACAAAATACAATTGAAACAAAACATATGACGTAGTTAAACACTGCATTGTAAAAAAATTCTATATATTTTTAAGATTCCCTATAGAGTTGATAGACCATGGGAATATGATCATATTGAAACATATATCATTTTTTAAAATAAGATTTGTATAAGCTTTTCTCAAAGGAGCTCAGATTAGGGCCCAAACCCCTAGTTTGGGAACCACTGCCATAGAAGTTCCTTTCTTCTGTTGCTTGAGCTTTTTCTCAGCATCATCTCTGAGCCCCACACCATTGACTGTCCAGATGACTATGTAAGGTGGTGTTATGAGAACTTGGTAGCCCATTTTGGACACGCTCCATTTATGTTAGCTCCCTCTTCTTCATGATTCTAGCTTGCTATTAAAAAAAAACAGACTTTCACACATTAGTGCCATAGAATTATCTGATGGCAATCTAGCTATCCATCTGACTGATTGTACACTGAACAAAACAAAAAATGCAACATAAAACAATTTTGAAAGATTTTACTGTGTAACAGTACCTTCGGATATCATTCAAATGAAATAAATTATATTAATTTCAAATGAGGGAAATGTAGTATATATGGTGCCTAGGTATGGATATATCAGTTAATCAATCACATTTATTCATAAAGCCGTTTTTACATCAGTTTTTGCCAAAAAGTGTTTTTACAAAACACCCAGCCTGAAACACCAAGGAGTAAGCAACCACAGTATTGATGCACAGTGGCTAGGTAAAACTACCTAAAAGGGGCCGATTTAAACCTAGAGATGAACCAGTCCCAGAGGAGTGTCCACTCATCTTCTGGCTGTGCCGGGTGAACATTTTTAATGTACCAATTGTAGTAATTAATAAATGCATCTGGGCGGTGTCCAGGGTCTATAAAACATAATCCAGGTCAGAAGCAGGAACGATGGACAAGGGCAGCTACAATCCAGGAGGACTTTGGACAGGGACGGCTATGAGGCAATTGAGCCTGGTACTCCTGCGGTTTGGTTCAAGATCTCATGTCTTCCTAAGTATAAATGGAGCAGGAGACAAGGAATATTTAGAGAGTGCATTCCTTAGTTTTACAAGGATTTACAGTGAAGCAGGAGAACTGACCCTACTCTCCCAGCACAATTAAATAGCAGCATAAAACCTGAGACGCGGGGTCCCTTTGGTTGATGCATGCTGAGACGGGGGGTCCAGTGACACTGTGGCCCTATCCGGGCGAGGCCCAACAGGCAGGAAGTCAATCCACCCACACTGGCATGTATCAACCAAAGGGACACCAACCAAACAAAATGCAAACTCAGAATAAATCGCATGGAATTGCAAATATTGGAACATCAAAAGATCCATCGTCAGACCAAATAAATGCCTAACTATGCAATTGCAGTATAGCCTGAAAATTTAAAGCAAATCTAATTGCCTACACATCAATCAAACTATTAAAATACACAGACCATCTAAGTTCACCCATGTCATGCAAGTATTATCTACACTGCATGTGTTCATAAAAAGCTTTATTGTAACACATGATAAAACACTGTGCATGTGTAGTTGGTAGATGGCTATTTCTGGTGTGAAACTTACCAGTAGCCTAGTCTATATTCTCCTCAAAAAATGCATTCTTTAATGACCTTAAGCCTTTTGCTTCTTAACACAAGGAATCCCTGTAAACAGGCTAACAGGCAACTGCTGCCACATGGCCTGCGTGACTAGAGATGTCTTTTCTCTGTTTTCCTCCACTCACGATTACGGCACCACTGTTTCCTCAAACTTTTTTTGGCACCACCTTTCCATTTTTAAATCCACAACCTTTTCTGACGGTGAATGTAGTTTTCTGCGTCACATCGGGTCCCACTCTCCTTAACCTGCATTTGGTTTTGAACATGAATTTGAGGGGGGGGGGGGGATCAGCCAACCCCAATAAAGTATTGTCCCTCCCTTTGGATTTGCCCGGATGTAAGAGGGCCAATCTGCTCAAAGACACCAGCGTTTCTAATAGTGTAGCAAGAGCACATACCCAAGCACACATATATAACACCTTGTTGTACTAACCATCTGTGCTGTGGACAAACAGCTTAGGGGATGAGTAGCTTTTGACATACTGTAAAAGCTATTCCAACACTGTCTGGCTAAATTCATTTGATGTACTCTCACACATTTCCATGAAATCCAATCTCATGTTTCTTAAGCAACAAGAAAGCGGGTTCACATTCTTCAACTAAATAGTCTGTCTAGCTACAGAATAACATCAGCTTGACTGTGCACAAAAAAGTGAACACAGTACCCTTGGGTTTTGAATAGACATTTTTAGGTCATCAGTGTTTATAATATGTTCTAATTTGATTATCTCCATGTTTCATCTTCCCTTTCTGTTTCTCTCTGTCTCCTCCCAGTATCCTGTTTGCAGACATCGTAGGGTTCACCAGCCTGGCATCTCAGTGTACGGCCCAGGAACTGGTCAAACTGCTCAATGAACTCTTTGGAAAGTTTGACGAACTGGCCACAGTGAGTCCCTCCCATGCTGAGTGTATATGTGTTTGTGTGTGTCTGGGTATGACTGCGTCTGCATATCTGTGTGTGTCTGCGTCTGCATGGGTGTGGGCCTGCATCTGTCTGTGTGTGTGTGTGTGTGTGTGTGTGTGTTTGTGTTAGGTCTAACTATACTAATGAGGAGGAAGAATTTGTTTTTGAGATAGAATTGGTGTTTCTTTAAGGTACAGGCATTTTTGGTTAAGTTTAGGGTTAAGGTTAGGCATTACACCTAGGTAAAGTTTAAGCATAAATGTTACTTTATTGAGATTAAGGTTAGGGTTAGGGTTAGATTAGGGTTAGGTTAAGGTTATGTTTAGGGTTAGGTTTAGGGTTAAGATTAGGGCAAGGGAGCATGCAATTTCTATTTTCTGATCCCCACGATGTTAGCTGTACAAACTTGTGTGTGTGTGTGTGTGTGTGTGTGTGTGTAGGCTGGGTATAGTGGGAAGCTGTTGTCCTTGACACATGCAGTATTAATATGATGACAGTAGTCTGGCAGTAGATAGTGTATCACACTCTTAATCTGATTTCCCAGCCCACAGCTTTAGATAGGCTTACTGAACTACACCCGGAATCTACACCATACATTACACTGTCTCCATCGTTCTCTCTGTCTGTCACACACAAATACAATATGCAAATACACGCCCACACAAATGCGCACACGCAAGCATGCCTCCTTAATTCCCTCCAACTCTATTTCTGTCCTTACTTGTTCTGTGCCCCTCTCTTTAGAATTATTTTTCATATCTCCATATCTTCTTCTCCAATTGTCTTCTATCCGATGATCCTTCTATCTCTGTCACTTGTTAATTTCCTCTCCTCTTGACCTTTTTATCTTGGCCTTCCTCCCTCTCCACCTCCCCGTGGCCTAAGACCATCCTGCCAATCGATACATTTCCTGAGGTAATGAAGTAGGAAAAAGGGTAAATTAAATACCCTTCTCAGTTTTGTGGGATTTTCATTTTTGCTCTTAGGAAAGTGACTGACAAGCCTGGAATTGAGCTAATTTTGTTCATTTTAAATCAGCTGAAGTATTCAAACAAATCAAATGATTGAGTCTCAATGTAGTCAAGCTATGAAATTACAACAATTTATCTCACTAGATCACATTTAGTCTCTCTCAGTTGAGCTCAAAGTGAGCAAGTCTATACATTATACAGTAGTGTTCAAGACTGAAATGTTGACATTAACAACAAAAATCCCAGTATTGCCTATTAAATTCAAACCATTATTGATTGAATCAACATACCAGGCCATTTTCAATGCAACCAACCATATTAGCTTTTCTAAATTGGGTCTTAGATTTTTTTAGCAGGAAGTGAATAAGTGCACTAAGGGACTATAGTTGAAACTATAGTTGAAACCAGGTACAAAATTGGGTTGGTGGATTATCAGTTTTTCAATTGTTATATCAGTCACATGTTAGTTGACAAATAGCCATGTACATTTTGTGATTGGATGTTAATCTATCTAAACTTGGAGTAGGGGTGGGTATTGGCAAGTACATTGTGATATGATATATATCACGATACACATGTTACGATTCAACACATCACGATTCATCACAGCTGAATCACAATACTTACTAAAGTGCTAAAGAAAACCTCAAATAATATTGGGCTGTATACTTCAAAGGGCAATCTTTAGCTAATCCCCTTTAGCAACCCAGTATTATAGAAAGAACCACTCAATTTGGAATTACTTATAACTTCTAAATGTAACTCTTTAGACCCCAATACAATTCTACAATGCTGCTCCTGATTACTGGTTTAATTCTCAAAAATAAATATTTTCTCACCCATTTCAAACAGACATAGCACAAAAAACTAATTATAACTTCAAGTTGGAATAATATATGGAATAATATCATTTGTTTTCTCCCATTAACAATCAGTAGAAAGAAGGAATGTCTAGGTTTGCATAAAACGATATATTTTGACAAGATTGAGCCAGCAGTCAAATCAGGTCCCCTACAGCTAATAAGATCATAGTAAAGTAAACACAAGGCAAATCTCAAGACATATGTGGTTTTATGATAATGGGGAGTATGTGGCGTACATCTTTTGGCAGATGCAGGACATCACCGCGATTAACTGACAACATCGTCAGCGAAGCACATTACTGCTTCTTGGCTAGCTAGTGGAAGTAAGAGATTGTTGCTGCACAAGCGGAACATTTGCAGGCAGACAAGTTTATTTTAGTCTGACAGACGAAACAAACCGGACAATAAGTTGTCTTGTTAGCAAGGGCATTTTTCATAATTGAATAAAATCTGAAGAAATCAAAAGAAAACAACCAACACAGCCAGCTACACAGCTATTGCAACGCTTTCCATTAGCTACCACACCGAGCAAGCAACATTTGAGCTCCATAGCTGATGTGCTTGTCTATCAAGTTATTACGTCAGAGTTGCTGTTGTCATCTAAAAGATATTACCAACATTTCCCAGCATAAAGTATGGACAACACAAAACTTATAGCCACAGTTTATTTCACCTTGACATCATTTCAAGGACATTTCTAACCTTGTATTATGGTTAGAGACCACACAGAAACAATCTCTTCTAACGTCAAATGCCAGCGTACACCTTTCTGGTTTATTATTAATGATGACATCCATGGGAATACAGTAACATGCTTTTATCAGGTTGATTTTATGATATATATACAACTATTATTGTTAAACAAACACGCCCGTTTAGCGACAGCTACAGTAATAATTTATTTTAGGCTGTCAACAACATGATAAATAAATATATGTTGATTATAGAGATCACACTATCAGTATACTATAGTGAACAAAAGAATTGCGGTTTTACATTAAATCGTAGTATTGGCACAGTACTAGCATGGAGTAATCTAGGCTGAAGACTGACCAGGCAGAGACACTGAACTCCAGTGGGCTACCAATGAGATCATAGAAACATTGTAGAAGTCTTGTAAGACTTGTGTAGACTGTAGACATTTTTCTATTTGCTGTTTAACTGTAATACTGTATGAATACTAACAGTATTCATACATGTGTAAACACACACACATACACACACACACACACAGTTACATCATATATATATATATATATATATATATATAGTCAGAATGACCCATTCTTGTGTCTGACAGTATTAGTAATCAGTCATGTCGTAAGAGAGAAAGATAGAATATATAATGATGTATAGGGAGGAAGGAATTTGGGGGTCTTGGAAAAAATAGTTGCAGTATCACACGTATCTACCAAAATAAAAGGAAACAATTGAGTAAATAAAGGATCCAAAGTATGAAATGCAGTTGTTCCAATCATAATAGGTGTGAAATGAACACCCCGCCATGCTTAGTATTGTATAAAAAGTACAGGCCGGCACAGCTATACGTCCTTAGAGATTCTTGCTCTTATTTTTAGAATACTCTTTTTGTATTCATTTTTTTCAGACAGTGAACACTCATTGCTAGGAGAGGGAATCGGGAAAGTTAAACATTTGTGGGCCGGATGATCGCACCAGAACATGTACCCTGGATGTCTGTTCTAAGGCACAACGTAACACAGAGTGCCTGGATTCAGTTCTTGGCCGTATGTCAGCCATTGAAACTTAATGCTTTATTACTATTATTAACCTGTCACTAACTTATAATTGATCTTATTGATAATCAACATTTTGTATTTGAACAATCCAATTTATAATTATATACATCTCAGGTGATATTGAGTAAAAAGCATTTTAAGATTATTTCATCACTATTATGAATAGTAACACATTTGACAATAGGTCCTAGGGTTTAATAGATTTAATATCCGACTGAGGTAGTATTCAACCTTGGTGACGCTAGATTCTGACAGTGTTGCTCATGTTATTTTCTAGGGAGAAATCATGACCCAAAATTTGTCCATGTTACATGCATTTCGTATATAAAAAACTGAGCTGAAATTCTGCCAGGCCATCCTCCCAATCCATACCTGTTAAGTTGTGTCCATCCAGAGCCTGAAAGAGTGAATAAATACAAGTGGGCTAAGTTGTCAGGAAGAATCCTTATCAGCTGGACAACCAGGTGAAATTTTGGTCAGGGACACGGTCCAACAGTATTCACCAAGACCACAGTAATCAATGGGAGCATTCCTTAGGTCCAAAAGTACCTCAGAATTCAGACTGACCTTTGTCTCCCTGCAAATAAACCAGCGGAGGATAAAATCTAAGGACTGAGAAGTGGGTAGAAGATTAGAGACAATTTGGCCCCATCAAAAAATGAACATAGACAGGAAAAAAATGTATAATGCAGGAAATAGCTTCCCCAACTTTGCCATGCACAGGACCTAAAGGGACTCTGACGGCAACCACCATGAGGGTTTACTGGAACTGAGACCTCTAATTCAGGTCAGAACTGGTGTTCACAGGTTTACTATGCCTTATACAATCTGGGATAGGAATATATAAATACACAGCGGCATGTTTGGGATTAGTGAGATGTTCAGGTTTGAGGGATCAGGAGAAGGATAAGTGGCGCACTTCTTTCGGGATTTTTAGCCCTGCAGTGTTCTCAGCAGTTGGGGCCTACGGTTAAACGTCATGATCTAGAACACTGATGGCCAGAATTGGGAACAGAGGGTGTGTCAGTTTACCTGAAAAGAGCTTGAGATTAGGAATGACAACATTCCCCTGCCATAACCAAGCAAATGTATCTTGTCCCACCAAACTCCTGCTTTTACTAAATGTAGGCTACTGTAACTGTCATAAACAGCTATGTTTATTTATTTCTCCTTCACCGCACTTGGCATGCAAGTTCTTCACAGAACCGCTGTGAGAAAGTCAGTTTTAACTTTTCTACTCTAAAATGTATGAAATTTAAATTAGGTTTGTGTTTGTAAAGCAGAAGGGGATTCTACCACCTTCAAGTCTCAGTAAGACAATAGCCCTGTCTCGTATTGAACCCTTCTGTCTGGTTGATATTCCCTGCTGATCACCTTGAAACAATAAAGTGCAGAGGATGATAGGAATGGAACATTTAAATGGAGCCATATAGGTCAGGTACAACTATTTGTTATAGAATATGCCCAGATATTGGTTTAATGGCAAAAGGCCTGTATGATATACAGCTCCGGAAAAAAATTAAGAGACCACCGCACCTTTTTCTTTCCTTTCCAAAAAAGTCTAAAAGGTTTTGAGTGAGGAACAGAAGGGTTAAAATTAAGAGACCACTGCAAATTTAACGCTTCTGTTCCTCACTCCAAACTTTTTTTTAACATAATTGAAAAATAAAGTAAAATGTCTCTTAATTTTTCTTCCGGCACTGTATGTGGACTACATAACTGCTCAGAATGATCAGCCTGTTTGTCCTTCAATAAGTAACAGATATTTATAGAACAGCGTTGATTATATTTTTTAAGTGTGTGAGTGTGTGTTTGCGTTAGTGAGTGTGTGTAGTAGCAGCTGTAGTCTAATTGAGATGTATACCCTGTCGTGTTTGGCCGTTAGGCCAGGGGAAATTCAGTCTCTAAGCGTGTCTGTCACAGCCGCTAAGCCTGTCTGACTTTTATACGTGACAGACACACACACACACGCACGCACACACACACACACACACACTTCCACTGAGATAATGATCCAGGTTGTGATTTCTCATATTCTTCCTCCCACGCCAGAATTCTTCTGCTCCTGTGAGCAGAAAACTGGAGCATCTCTTTTCCTCTCCTCTTTTTTCCTCACACTGCAGTTGCCATTCATTTCTTGTGTGTGTGTGTGTGTGTGTGTGTGTGTGTAAGATGGGGGGCTGCAGGCTATCCCAGTTCTCTTTTCTGCAGGTTTGCGTAACTGCTTTCATGAAGCCATATGTCTGTGTTTTGTGTGTTAGTACAGTAGTTGTGTTTGAGTGTTGTGATTCTGCACAATCATCTGTGTGTTTGCACCTTTGCGCGTACGTTCGTGTTTATTTGATGCTGGTAAATTTGTGCTCTGTGACAAATAGCTGGTCTCAGTGGGAATGTGGGGGAGGGACTCTACTTCAAGACCATGTCACAGCAACTGAGTTGGAACACACACATTCATATAGACAGCAACTGAGTTGGAACACACACATTCATATAGACAGCAACTGAGTTGGAACACACATTCTTATACACAACAACTGAGTTAGAACACACACATTCATATAGACAGCAACTGAGTTGGAACACACACATTCATATAGACAACAACTGAGTTATAACACACACATTCATATAGACAACAACTGAGTTAGAACACACACATTCATATAGACAGCAACTGAGTTGGAACACACACATTCATATAGACAACAACTGAGTTGGAACACACACATTCATATAGACAACAACTGAGTTGGAACACACATTCATATAGACAACAACTGAGTTGGAACACACATTCATATAGACA
>JACXGJ010015786.1:0-13073 GCA_016801105.1 Esox niger | reverse complement strand
GTTAACCAAGAAAGAGGAAAAGCCACAAAACAGACGCCTGCTTCTGAACAAACTACGGGACTGGGCAAAGGACGCCAGGATAGAAGAACTGAGGAGACTTCCGGAGGTTCTCAGGAAGATGCACCTTGCGCTGGCAGATAGACTGGAGAGGAAGATGCGGGTGTTGAATGGCGCTTCGGACTGTAAGATGAATAAGAACGTTACCCCACCGCCTCAATGCGAGGCAGAGGACTTATCTCCCACTGGATCGGGGATATAATACGTTTAATTCCGCATATGCTTCCATTATCTCCACGAATAGTTATTCTGAATATAATGCCATTTTACCAATTTTTTGTGCATTCGTTTATTGTTTTCCAATACAAATGTAGGCTACTTAAAGCTCTATACGGGACTTTTGGGGAAAAAAGTTTAACCTCCCGATTTGAGCTGAATGTGCTGACATTGTATGTCTCACTATCATTCCTCAGTGAGTCATTCAATTCCAAGTTTGAAACCGACTGTTGGTCAAGGGGCACAAACACACAAAGAACAAAAACGTACACTATTGTTGGTGTACACAAATCTTTGGGGTCGCTAGGAAATGTCCTTGTTTTGATAGAAACCATTGTAAACACATCAAATTGAGTAGAAATAGAGTGTAGATGTTGTTATTATTGTAAAGGACTGTTGTAGTAGCAGGACACAGCTGATTTTCAATGGATTACATCCCAGTATTTAGCAGCAGTCAGGGTACCATTGGCTAGCATGTAGACGTCTGTGTGACCCCTCAAGGATTTGCCTCCCCAGCCCATCACTGACGCACCGCCAAACCGGTCACGCTGGATGATGTTACAGGTAGCATAACGTTCAGCGTCTCCAGATTATTTCACGTCGGTCACACGTTGAACCTGCTCTCATCGGTGAAGAGAACAGGGCGCCAGTGGTGGACCTGGCAGTTTTGGTGTTCTCTGGCAAATGCCAATCCAACCTCACAGTGCTTGGCTGTGAGCACAGGTCCCAGTAGAGGATGTCGGCCCTCATGTCACCCTCATGGAGTCTGTTTCTGACCCATCCCTTTTTGGTGGTTGTGTTGCTTTTGCCTATCCAGGGGATGTGTTGTCAGTAACATTTATACCAAAGCAGGTGACATTGATATATAATAAAAAAAATGCAATTTCTATGTGACACCAAACTTTTGGGTAGTGTATGTTTTTTGACAAAAATGTTGTTATGTAATTTTGTTATTGCTGCCACTGTAACTAAAATGATATACTGAAATTACACACAGTTATATATTTCGATGAAGCATGGAGAAACCCCAAAATTACCTACTTTGGAAGCATGTGTTTCAGATATTAAGAAGTGGATGACAGAGAACTTCCTGCTTTTAAACTCAAGAAAAACAGAAATGCTCATTTTAGGACCCAAGAAACAAAGACTCTTATTAGCAGATCTCACTGTGAACCTCGATGGCTGCATGGTCATATCCCAAAAAACTGTAAGAAATCTCGGCGTAACCCTCGACCCTGACCTCTCCTTTGATGAACATATAAAATATATCTCAAGAGTTGCTTATTTTCATCTTCATCTTTCATCATCTTCAAAAATCAGATTTTTTTAAATCAAAAAACGGATGCAGAAAAACTAATCCATGCTTTTGTTACATCAAGATTAGATTACTGCAATGCTCTTTTTTCCGGTTACCCTGATAAATCAATAAATAAACTTCAATTAGTACTGCACACTGCTGCTCGAATCCTAACTAGAACAAAAAATGTGAACACATTTCTCCAGTACTAGCCTCTTTACACTGGCTGCCTGTTAGGGTTAGGGCTGATTAAGGTTTTATTGTTAACCTATAAGTCAGTACATGGACTTGCTCTTACTTATCTCGCTGAAATGATCCAGCCATACATACCTGCACGTAACCTTAGATCGCAAGATGCAGGCCTTCTAACTGTACCTAAAATGTCTAACCAAACTTTCTCTCATAGCGCTCCCCTACTTTGAATGATTTGCCAATGCAGACTCAGGGCAAACCTTCAAGCGTCTACTAAAGACTCATCTCTACAGCCTGGCCTATGATTAAGTGTAGTCTGGCCCAGGGGCGTGAAGGTGACCCGAAAGGCCTGATACTGTCCACACTTGCTGTCTTGCCAGGTGGGCTCTCATCGCCATTGGGATGCACTCCCTCAAATGTCATTCAGGGGCGGAGTCACTGGCTTGTTGTTGTCTCTCTGTTGGGCCCTGGTTCAATTGGGCTGTGCCCTGCTGGCAATACTCGGCCCTCATTCAGAATGGTTGTGGTTGGTGGGTGTCCCTTTGGTTGATGCTTGGCAATGTGGGTGGATTGATTTTCTGCCTGTTGGGCCCTGACCGGGGCCTCCTCCGGATAGGGCCACAGTGTTACTGGACCCTCCGGTCGCAGAACCAAGGTCTTACACTGCAATATTATTTGTTGGGTCTACATTTTCCATGTTTTCTGTCGTTTTAAACTTAGGAGGACATGAGGTCTTAGCCCACACCTGCAGGGTACCAGGCTTGACTTGTTGCGGTCCCTGTCCAAAGTCCTCCTGGTTGTGTTGCAGATCAAGACGATACCTGATGATTTCAGCTGCCACTCTGCTGACCCCTCCGTCTGTCCTGAAGGCAAAACCACCTGGTTTTGCCTTCGATCTGTACTGGTTTAAATAGACTCTGGGCTTAGCCCACATGCATTGAACTATTACAATTTGGTCTCTTAATATGTTCACCCGGCACAGCTAGAAGAGGACTGGTCACCCCTCTGAGCCTGGTTTCTTCCTAAATTTAGGGAGTTTTTCTTAGCCACTGAAGTTCATCTCTACTGTTGTTTGGTCCCTGGGGTTTAAGGCCAGGTCTTCTGTAAAAGCACTTTGTGACAACTGCTGATGTTAAAAGGGCTTTATAAAATAAATTTGATTGATTGATTGAAATATATTTCCAATTAAATAAAAAATCCATCTGCTATTGAAAGCTGGATTCTGTGCTTTGCTGGTAGGTTTGCTTAGTTCTGGTAAAATGTCCATGTTTTCCTGGAATCTCAGTATAGATGCTCTAATTCTTTTGGAAATCCCTAAGGAATTCTAGGATCGTTTTAAGAACCTATCATGCAAAGCCCAGCTTCAAAATAAAGCACTAGGGGATATGTAATGTATTACAAGATTTGTCTAGGAACTCAGAAATTACATACATTTTGAGTTAGTTCAATAACCATATCTCTGTCGTTATCAGTAGACAGGAGAGGTAATTCATGAAAGGGCAATGCATAGTGGGAAATTATATTGGAGATATGATTTAATATTTTTAATTATATTAAGCTAATACAACTCATCTCTGGATCCCGTTAGACTAAACTGGTTTGAGTAATCGCTACAAAACAATTTTATGTAACTGCCTGTTGTCTTGGCTTTGAGGCAGGATGCTTGGTGCAGAGCTGTCACCTGAAAACTCCTTTATTTGTAAAGTCAAAAGACACCAAAAGAGAAAACAAAGTGGTAAACCAATTAGCACAAACAATGATCCACACATTGGTTTGAAAAAGAACAACTTATGTAGGATCCCCAATTAGAGACAACGCTTGACAGGTGCCTCTAATTGGGGACCAGCAAAACTACACACAGAGATGTCTAGAGGGCCAGAGGACAGTCTGTTCCTGACACCTTTACTCAAATATTTTCTGTGCAGCCGGATTCCACAAAATATCTGAGTGATGGGAACAAATTGTGGTAGCCAACACTTTGTAGAGAGACTTATAGGGACAACACACAGACACCTTTTTCTCACTGCCAATCTAGACGCAACAACAGGTTTGCTAGCATGACGAAATGTCTAGTGTTCTTCAAGGTGTTTTCCTACAGACAAGGTGAAGCTGTGGTGAAGTTTGGTAAGTGGCTGTTGTGGTACACAAGTATAGCAAGCATTGAGTGTAGCCTATTTTGGACCATAATAGATGTGCCTTGATCAAGGAAGCCCCTGTGAACATGGTCATTTCACTAGTACATCATTTAGGGCACATTCTTCCAATATTGGCACTAAGAGATGCGAAAGCGAACAGTGTGTTTGTGAGGCCACGGTGTAGTGTAAAGTAAAGTTTAGTGTAAATGCTACAGTTGCAGTCAGTTACACTTGGGTTTAGTTTTACAGTTTGGCATTGGGTTTAGCGTTAGCATTAGATTACATTTATGGATATAGGTTAGGTTACTGAGGAAAAGTTACATTTCGGGTTTGCAAGAAGTGCAGTAACATATTTAGGGTATAATTTTCCGCCACAGGATAGAAAAACAAATGTGTGTGTGTGTGTGTGGACTAATTGCTTCCTGTAATGGAGGTTAAGCAAAATCTCTAAAACCACTAAAGTCTAAAAACATAATAGGATACTAAACCATTCAGTCATTTCATGCAACCTAGCAGGTCTAAAATGCATTGGGATGGAAGGAAAAACACAAACAAAACCAAAAAATGTTTTACTGGTAGACGGGAACATTTAGTGAAATTGTAGAGGAATTAAAGTCATCTGTCCCTTTCAAAATGTCTGGTCAAAGTTTAGGTATTTTTGATTTTTGAATTTCTTGTAACCCCAGTTCTGCTGACTTTCACCCAGCCCAGAATGTGTAATTACAGTCTGGGGAGAACTGAAACAATCATCTCAACTTGAGGACTTTCCCCAGAAAGCGGATGATCAGTAACCCCCTGGGATGTTTCCCAAGTGCACAAAATGGGACACAGGGTGACATTCTTAAATCTACCCAAGCCTCAACCTCACAGAGAATTCTGACATTGTTGTTATGTTTTTTGTGTTCACCCACAGTTGTTCCCTGGTTATTTTAGTTTTATTCCGCTGTGACACTGTGGGTATCCTCTCTCACCTTCTAAGACAGGAGACCGGAGCACGCAGAAGTTCCAAATCGGACCCAAACATTCTTATTTTTGTTTATTTTTGTACAAGTGTGACTATGGTTCTGTCTGACCACGTTGTGTGTATTAGCTCTGCCAGAGGGACTGGACAACACCTCTTTCCCCTTGTGGATTCAAGAACAGATTGTATCCCTAACTACACTATCCTATACAATACACTATCTTTGACCTAGTTTCTGAAACCAGACATCTACTTCCTTTGCATGGCAACAGTGTAGACGTCTGTACAACTTTGTATGAAATTTTGCCCACAGGGTTGGGATTGGAAATGTAACACGCAGAGGTAAGTTACATCAGCCTACAGAGTACTGCTCAAAAAGCCCATAGAGCTCTGCTCATGAGAAGTGCACTATAAAGTTAATAGGATGCCATTTGTGATGCAGCCCAATGCACCTTGTTGAATAGTTCACAATCAGCTCACATTAAAGACAATAAAGGCCTTCTGCTGGGAACCAAGGTAAGAATAGAAGATTAAAAGCTCATGAAAGGCATATCGGAAAGACGCTGACAGACACTTAGCCCAAATGCAGAACCGTCCGACCAGCTGGTTAATCAAAATTCAAAACAAAAGTTTCAACAGTTATTCTCTGGTTTAAAAACAGGGCTGGATCAGCGGTTTCAATAACCCTGAAACAATAGTGTTGTTGTCCTACACCCATTTTCTTACCAGAGAGTCATGCCACTTGTTTTGGCCAATGATATAATGATTTGTTGACACTCACCATGACTAACTATTAGGACATTGGCTTCCCGTCCCAGTGCTTTCAATAGTTGAAACCTTCAATGAATCATGGCGATTTAATTTGAAAACCAGAAATTGCCCTAAAGTGTTTTAGCCAACGTGCCTTCTTTTGTCGCATTAACATTTATTCCCAATCCCCGTTGCGCTAGCGGTTCAGTCCAGCTGTGGCCGCCCCAAACATACGGATACCAGAAGCCAACCACCAACTAGCTGCTCACCTGCGACCGTTGTCCCCCCGGCTTTCACTTGTTAAAGCACTGCACCTCTGCAACGCCGACGGTGTGTAAGCCATGCCCCCCAAACCACTACACACAGTACTGGAACTACCTGCCCAGGTGTCTGTATTGTAGCACGTTCTGTGAGGAGAACCAGAGGGTCAAGGAAGAGTGTTCGAGTCAAAATAACAGGGTGTGCGAGTGTGAAGAAGGATTTTACTCGGACAACGGTTTCTGTATCAAACACACGGAGTGTCCCCCCGGACACAGAGTGAAACGAAGAGGTATGTAACCGGGAACCGACCGGCAGTGGTTTTCAGCATAGTTTCTACAGACTAAATAATCATTTACGATATTTTTTGCAGGTACAATTGAAACGTACTCAGACTAAAAAATCATCACACGGCTCCATTTCCAGAAAGTTCTCTGAGTACCCAGTGTGCGGATCACACGGATTGTGCCTATGTGGGGCGCAAGATCATTATTAGAAATACAATATTTTTTATAATAGAATATATAGTATTTATATGTACTGCTTCGTATACTGTTTCCACTGTGTGAAAACAAGTGCTGCATTTGTTTAATGTACCATAACTAACGAAAATCGCAGACTTCGCCCGGTCCAATATCCACTAAAAACAAGAGGCCACCGAGGAAACTGAAGTGCGGACTTCAGTTATAAAACAACAAACAAGGTGAACCTGGAAACCGAGCGTACACCAAAACAGCGTAACATTTAATAATCAATCACAAGGACAATGGGAGCTGAGGGAAAATATACGCATTTCATGATGAGTGGATGTGGAACAGGTGTGTATAATGACGAGACAACTACAGTTCAGGGTTGGTTCATGGAAAGGAGGCGGTGGTGCAGCGAGTAGACTGGTGACGTCGGGCGCTGGAACCGCAACTGGCCTGAGGAGGAGCCGGTACAGAGGGAGACGTGACAATAACACTGATGTTCAAAACAAATGTACTTTGACTTGTGCTTTCTGTGAGCTTGTGTTTTCTGTTCTGTGTTTTTTTCTGTTTGTTTGGTCTGCTCTCTGTTTTTTTCTGTCAGTTTTTAATCATTGATCCTAAATTGTGTGTATCAACATGTATACAGAGGGGCCAGCTGTAAAAGAGACCTTGGTCTCAGTCTGTGTTCCTTGTTGAAATAAAGGATTACTACTAATAATAATAATTAGAGGCACATGTTGGCATGATAACATTTGTGCCAATTCCTGTGAAGAACTTAAAGATGGAGGTATAACTTGTCAAAAATATCATACTACTGAATTAATTTAATGCTGTTATGTCTAATTGTGCGTTTTAAATCAAAATACTAAACATTTGAGGTCAAAATGTTATGTATTTCAATAGACAAGTTACGATGCAGGTTTTGATTGCATGCAAATTAGTATTTAATTATATATTATTACATGCATATTAGTGCATATATGTTTTTCTAAAGTAATCTAATTATTTAGTAATTATGTAGTAATCTAATTATGTAGATTTGTTTTTGTTGCTGCTGTTACTGAAATCTTGTTCCAATTAAATATAAATAGCATCTTGCTACTGCAGGCTGGATTCTGGCATCTTTGTAGGCCTGTGCAGTACAGCTGGGTTTGCCCAGTTCTGGTCAAGTGCCCATGTTTTCCAGTAATCTCAGTACAGATGTTTTGATTCTTTCAGAAACTCAAAGGCAGTTAAGGAATGTTTTAAGAATTTCTACAGTACCATGCATAGACCAACTTCAAAATAAAGCACTAGGGGATGTGTAATGTATGAGCTTAAGATTTATCATGGAACTCAACTAAATGAACAGGAGTTGTGAGTTAAATAACCATTTATCTTTCGTTAACATATACAGTCAAGGGTGGTTACCGGGACATTATATTGGATGTGTGGTTTAGCATATTACACAATTATTTTAAGCGTATACAACTCAAATCTGGATTTTTTAGGTTTTAGTAATCACAACAATGTTAAGCAACTACCTGTACTCAAATGTTGTTAGTGCAGCCGGTTTCAACACGTTTTTAGCAATATGAACAAATTGGGATTTACAATGTATTAGCCTGCAATTTGTAGACAAGACAGACTTACAGGGACACCACAGTTTCAACCAACCGGGAAAAAAAGTCTGTTCTTGTCCAACCCCAATTATTTTTCCTATTGGTGCTAACTAGATAGTCATCCCACTTGTATTGACCAATAAAATAATGATTTCAGGAGGGTGTATTGACCTACAGTGAGACCACGCGGTTGACACTCACCATGACTAACTATTAGGACATTGGCTTCTCGTGGGGACAATCTGTGGACGAAGGATGGTAGCCCAATGCTTTCAATAGTTGAAACCTAAAATGAATCATGTAATTTTAATTTGAAAACCAGAAATTATTTTAGCCAACGTGCCTTCTTTTGTCGCATTTACAGTTATTCCCAATCCTCGTTGCGCTAGCGGCGGTTCAGCCCAGCTGTGGCTCTCCTCAAACATACCGATACCAGGAGCCAACCACCGACGAGCTGCTCACCTGCGACCGTTGTCCCCCCGGCTTTCACATGTTAAAGCACTGCACCTCTGCAACGCCGACGGTGTGTAAGCCATGCCCCCCAAACCACTACACACAGCACTGGAACTACCTGCCCAGGTGTCTGTATTGTAGCACGTTCTGTGGGGAGAACCAGAGGGTCAAGGAAGAGTGTTCGAGTCAAAATAACAGGGTGTGCGAGTGTGAAGAAGGATTTTACTCGGACTACGGTTTCTGTATCAGACACACGGAGTGTCCTCCTGGACACGGGGTGAAACGAAGAGGTATGTAACCGGTATTGTTGACGATAAATTATATCGTTTCTATAGTCTTAATTATAATTTAAGGTATTTCTTGCAGGCACGACTGAAACAGACACAGACTGTGAAAAATGCCCCCACGGCTCCTTTTCCAGAAACTTCTCTGCGAGCGACCCGTGCGCAAATCACACGGATTGTGAGTCTCTGGGGCGCAAGACTGTTATTAGAGGCACCTGTTGGCATGATAACATTTGTGCCAACTCCTGTGAAGATCTTAAAGATGGAGGTAGAACTTGTCGAAAAGACTTTACTACTGAATTAATTTAATGCCGTTATTTCTAACTGTGCGTTTGGAATCCAAATACACTACTAAAACCTGACTGCATAATTTTATTGCATGCATATTAGTCTATAAATTAGTACGGTAAGGTGGGATTTATAACTAGTATGTTATTGCATGATAGCAGGAGTAGCCTATTTTACTGTCTCGTTCGCAGGGGGATTTCAACTCATCAGAACAGTCCTTCCTGACTTTTTCCAATTTCATAAAATGAGTGAGTCGAGGCTTAGGAAACTAGTCGTGAAGTTAACCAGGGGAGAAGAAGAACAGCCGCAAAACAGAACCCTGCTGCTGAACAAACTACGGGACTGGGCAAAGGACGCCAGGATAGAAGAACTGAGGAGACTTCCGGAGGTTCTCAGGAAGATACACCTTGCGCTGGCAGATAGACTGGAGACGACGATGCGAGAGTTGAATGGCGCTTCTGACTGTAACCTGAATAAGAACGTTACCCCACCGCTTCAATGCGAGGCAGAGGACTTATCTCCAACTGAATCGGGTATATAATACGTGTAATTCCACCTATGCTTCCATTATCTCCACGAATAGTCCTTGTAGTTCTGAATGTAATCTGTTATAATGTATTCATTCATTGTTTAACAATACAGATGTATTTAAGGCAGCATTCTGGGACTTTTGCGGGGAAAAATGCTGCCATTTTGTGTAGAATGTGTAAACACGCTGTATGACATACCTCAGTGAGCCAATAAATTCCAAGATGAAACCGAGTGTTTGTAATGTCAAGGGGTACACATTGCAACTCAAATCTGGATCCTGTTAGACGTAACTGGTATCAGTAATCACTACGAAACAATTTTAAATACCTGTAATCAAATATTTTCAGTGCAGACTGTTTCCACAAATGTTTTGAGCTATGAGAACAAATTTGGGTTTACAGTGTAGTAAACTACACTTTGTAGACAGACCTGATTTGTTTACCAATACGCCACTGGACGAGATAGAAGAGAAGCAAATGTGCCTGTATCCTACGTATATCTCGGACGAGACACAGTGAATTAATTTAATGCCGTTACCGGGCATTTTACTTGCAAATGTTTAATCCCTGTACAATAAGATGGACTAACTACACGCTCCGATTAACTTACTGCATGATGTTGCAAATTGCTGTGTGCTGGTGTTAGTTGAGACCTGGCTTGACCCTACAGAGCCTGACTTGACCATTAGCCCTGCTGGTTCTTCTATCTACCGGCAGGACAGGACTTCGTGGTCAGGTACACGTACACGTGGAGGTGTCTGCATTATGGTTAAGTCTCGCTGGGGTTGGGATGTAGCAGTACATTCAACACACTGCTCACCAGGCCCGGAGCTCTATAACTATAAAAGTACGAAGCTCCTACGCTCTGCAGAAATTCAGATCCGCTATAATCACAGCAATCCACATAACCCCGCAGGCGTTTAAAACGTTACACGTTGGAGGACCTGTACGGAGTAATTAATGGACTAGAGGATGCTCACCCCTAGGCAGCTTTTATTGTTGTCGGCGATTTCAATAAGGCAAATATGAGGAAAGTCTTGCAGAAATACCGGTTTAGGGTTGAGATTCGGGATATAATTAGGTAAGGGGTGAAGTTTTAGGGATAAGGTTTACGGTTTAGGTTTAGATTTAGGGTTAATGTTTATCTATTGGTTTAGGTCAACATTGCATTTGAGGATGAGTTAGGGTTAGTTTTTAAGTAAATTGTTTTACTGGCTCTAATGTTTTTATTCTCACATTGTAGGAATTTGACATGAAGTGTGTGCGTGTGTAATCCTGGTTTTCCTATCCATAAGGGCACCAGATGTCCCAGAAGGATATTTAAACCAGAAAGTTTGTTGCAGATTCGCACTATGAAAAGGTTAAGAGTAAATGCTACAGTTGCAGTCAGTGTTACACTTGGGTTTAGTTTTAAAGTTTGGAATTGAGGTTAGCGTTAGCATTAGATTACATTTATGGATATAGGTTAGGTTACTGACAAAAAGATATGTTTTGGGATAACAAGAAGTACAGTATTTATTTAGGGAATCAATCCTTTCCCCACATGAGAGAAAAAAAATGTGTGTGTGTGCGTGCGTGTGTGTGTGTATGGACTAATTGCTTTCTGTAATGGAGGTTAAGCAAAATCTCTAAAACCACTAAAGTCAAAAAAAATAATAGGTAACTAATCCATTCAGTCATTTCATGCAACTTAGCAGGTCTAAAATGCATTGGGATGGAACGAAAAACACAAACAAAACCCAAATTTTTTTAACTGGTAGACGGAAACATTTAGTGAAATTGTAGAGGAACTAAAGTCATCTGTCTCTTTCAAAATGTCCCGTCAAAGTTTAGGTATTTTTGATTTTTGAATTTCTTGTAACCCCAGTTCTGCTGACTTTCACCCAGCCCAGAATGTGTAATTACAGTCTGGGGAGAACTGAAACAATCATCTCAACTTGAGGACTTTCCCCAGAAAGCGGATGATCAGTAACCCCCTGGGATGTTTCCCAAGTGCACAAAATGGGACACAGGGTGACATTCTTAAATCTACCCAAGCCTCAACCTCACAGAGAATTCTGACATTGTTGTTATGTTTTTTGTGTTCCCCCACATTTGTTCTCTGGTTATTTTAGTTTTATTCCACTGTGACACTGTGGGTATCCTCTCTCACCTTCTAAGACGGGAGACCAGAGCACACAGAAGTTCCAAATCGCACCCAAACATTCTTATTTTAGTTAATTTTTATTTTTGTACAAGTGTGACAATGGTTCTGTCTGACCACGTTGTGTGTATTAGCACCTCTTTTCCCTTGTGGATTCAAGAACAGATTGTATCCCTAACTACACTATCCTATACAATACACTATCTTTGACCTAGTTTCTGAAACCAGACATCTACTTCCTTTGCATGGCAACAGTGTAGACGTCTGTACAACTTTATATGAAATTTTGCCCACAGGGTTGGGATTGGAAATGTAACACACGGAGGTAAGTTACATCAGCCTACAAAGTACTGCTCAAAAAGCCCATAGAGCTCTGCTCATGAGAAGTGCACTATAAAGTTAATAGGATGCCATTTGTGATGCAGCCCAATGCACCTTGTTGAATAGTTCACAATCAGCTCACATTAAAGACAATAAAGGCCTTCTGCTGGGAACCAAGGTAAGAACAGAAGATTAAAAGCTCCTGAAAGGCATATCGGAAAGACGCTGACAGACACTTATCAGCCCAAATGCAGAACCGTCCGACCAGCTTGTGTTTTAAATTTCAACAAAATGTCCACAGTTATTCTCTGCCTAACACCTGGTAAGTTAATAATGGCTATTATGTACTAGGCCAGCTCTGGTATAGCAGTTTTAGTAAACCTGAAATAATAGTCTGTGTTTCTCTTCCCACACACATATTTTTTCCTATTGGTGCTAACTAGATAGTCATCCCACTTGTTATGGCCAATTAAGAAATGATTTCAGGAGGGTGTATTGACCTACAGTCATACCATTGTGTTGACCGTCACCATGACAAACTATTAGGACAGTTTCTTTCTGTGGAGACAGTCTGTGGACAAAAAGCCTCCACCCAGCTGAAGCGACGACTGAGTGCCTGTGTCAGTCTGATTAGGCCTGAAATTAATTCAACTAATTAAATTGTGTGGACTAAACCGTTGTGTTTGGATTTCTTCCATTTCCCACAAATAGCTGAGTGCCCCAACTAAATTTAATATGAACAAAGAGGGAGAGGCAGCCAAATGTCTGTTTCGGTTATTATATTGTAGACACATTCATGCATGGGTCGTTGCTGTTTTTTCTTCCATTGTTCTGGCCATGATCAAGTCATGCTGTGACACGTCTGGTTTGAATACACAGGAAAAGCATTTGCAGAATGGTGAGATTGTTGGAACCAGTTTTTCTGGCGCACAGGCCCATTTGTCACAGTGACTGAGCTTGCAGGGTCCCGACCCACCACAGGGAGTCACTGTAACGCGACAGGACAACGCAACCCACGGACGGTGCTCAGCCCGGTGATGCAGCTGTATAGTGAGGCTGCTGTGCCGTCTTAACATATGACGGTGTGGTAGGTGTGGTAAGTGTGGTAGGTGTGGTA